>OX388307.1:26915937-27193851 GCA_947579605.1 Athripsodes cinereus
TTAGAATCTGTACTTCTGTCAAATTGAAACAGCGATGTTTACATAATGTTACTATAGGATACTCAATGAAAATTGTGTGTGGTTTATCATTATTTTATTATAAATAGAATTTAGTAAAGTAACTAGAAAATAATTATTGTCTAACTAGGTTATAAGTAACTTCACAATACGAAAAATACATTAAACCAATAAGGAAAAAGAATTAAGTGAATGAATAAAATTAATTTCAGATTTGCTTATCTATTTATTATTATTTACATTTCTAGATGAGCTCTTGAGATTTTTACAATTACTTATTATAACTGGTTAAAGATAATCTCATTGTATAATAAATAATAAAGGAAGTGAACTCTATGTTTTCAATCAAAAGTGTACATAGTTACTCATTATTTTATTCTAATGAAAATAAGATAGGATTAATTAAAATAAATAATAATATTATATTATGTACTTACGAACAATATTAGAAAAGGTAATTACTAATATGTTTCATATTGTATTATGGAAATATAGATAGTTTTCTTGGTAATGTTATAATGATGTTTGAAAATAATTTAAAGCATGATGAGTGGAGTTTAACAAAATGTTGTATTTCTTCAGTTACATTACTCTTGTTTTACTTTCAGTCTTCTTCTGTCCAGCAATTATTCCAAATATTTACAGACAATCAATCACTAATAATTATATTAAATGAAACTCATCAGAAATTGAATATTTTGAAGTCATACAAAAATAAAAAAGCACGAAAAAAATAAAAAGATTTGTAATTATATGCTGTTTATATTCATGATTTACAAAAAGTCTAAGGAGAGGTTTATGACTTACCTACTACGGATTTAAACTGAACAGTGAAGAGAAATGTTTGGTAAATGAAAAAAAATTAAAATATATTTTTTCCATAACAAAGATTGGTACCTACTATCAAATGAAACTTAATGTTGTTAGGGGGATCTAACATGAAATTATAAAAGTAAATATACATTTATCCCCTAAATATTCAACAATACCGGGTTAGTTGGAAGACATCGCATTTTAGCGATAAACTCGCCCTCTGTACATTGAATTTATAATTGTTTATTTTTATGCCACTATTTCACTATGTAATATTGTAACCAATGTACAGTAAAGAATAAAATAAATAAATAAATAAATAAATACCTTCAAATAATATAAATTAATTTTCAATTATAGTATTGTCATAAAATAATAATAACGGTTGTTGTAATATAACGATGATAATAATTGATGAGTATTATATGGAATTCCTTTACAAACAACAAATTTATTTTATTTTAGCTAGACGGATCTATGTACATAGGTATAATATGAATAGCTCTACACTGTCTCTTGACAACCTGTCATGCCTATGTCTGCATTCTCATTACAGTACTGTCCTAGTCGAGTGCTTATTAGATATAATAGTAGTTTTGTTGTACTTATAATAGTTTACGTAATACTTCATTACATCTTTGCTTTTCTCATCAATTTTCCCGCCATTATTTTGCAAAACCAAAATGGCTGTCACGACTTAACAGAGAAATTTCTAACACAAAGGGTATATTATATACCTACGTCTCTCAAATACTCGTGCTATTAGAAGTGACAAGCGAAGTGATCAATTATTATTGTCAATTTTTACACAATACAGAATCGTTATAATTGGCGTACAAACTTGACAGCGTGATAATCAATTCAAACTAAATAAAAATGTAAATAAAAAAACGTTTTGTTGAAATATTTTAAAATGATATTTGTATTCTAGCTAGGTATACCTATACCTATATGGGTTAAATGTTTCTTGCATAGACAAAACATAGATTTATTAATTGCATATTATCCTCTCAGTTTCTTTAAAACAATTTCATTTAACTGTCATGGGAAAAAGTGAATCAGTTATCGACCCAAATTCTTGAAAATAGTATTAACAATGAAAAGGAAAAGGCAGACTTTTCCACATAATATGAAGCATGACGGGTTATATATAAATTTTATAATTTCAAATGATAAAATTAAATGAAATTTTTCAATAACGTATCACCAGACTACTGAAATAGGAAAAATACAGTAACAATTGCATGTTTTAATTCACACTGCATTATTACAACCCAATATATATTTTCAGATGAATGGAAATTTCTTAGACTTTGCAGTATTCAAGAACCCTATCGGAGGGTTGTTCAAAACCTTTTATATAAAAAATACATCATTGTCGATAAAAATTGACTGTTTCACTTAGAATTGTATCCATAGTTAAGTACATTCTGGTATCAGTTTCAGCCCTACATAATCTGTGAATACATTTATCTTAGTCAAGTAGTGTTGCGCTTCTGACTGAAAACTTTTTGAAAAGAACAATGTCCGATTTGTTTTCAAAATGAGAATTCATCTTGGTACTTGTGTCGTGGACTTGTTTGTTCTTTTTTCTTATTTCAAAGGATTAAGAGTAGGAGATGACTTAAGAAATTTGAATTTCCTTTCCTTTTCCAATTTGTTACAAATTCACTCCAAGTTTTATTTTTCAAAATAAAAGTTCATCTAAAATCACCTTCACATTTTGCTTTAGAAAAACATACTTTTTATACATACATTTTTTGTGCTTCTTGTATATTCTATCAATTCTATGATTAAACCTGGACATTTTATTGATATAAAATAATGTATTACAGGTAATTTTATATTATTTGTCTTATCCTCTTTAAAAATATCCATATATAAATATTAAGTAAACATTTTTATATAAGTTAGATGAGACGATGCGAGAGATGCGATAATCTTTATTGGATCATGTTTTGCGAATGCCTTATAATAGTGAGTCAAAAACAGCGCAGTTCACAGAATTTCTAATGATTTGGACAATTATGTATACCAGCATATATTATTTGTTAATCGAGTATTCGGAATGTTGCGGGGAGGAGTGGATCTTGTGAAAATAATTTCATTCTATTTTTCTGAAGTTGATGTCAAATATGATAATAATTGTTGACGACATTTTTACTTACATATAAGGGTTCAAGTCTATCAAGTTTATTTTATAAGTAGGTACTAACAAATAAGGTGAAGTTGTATTTTTTAAGATTTATATAATGGTATATTGCAAAAAAATTATATATGTTTAGAAATATTATAGTTTGAAATAAAACATTGTCACCAATTCTGAAAAGAATAAAATTGAATATATATGAACCTTCCAGAATATTAAAATAATAATCAATATTCGAGCAAACCATCCTATGGAATACAGTTCTAAGACAGTTACAAATAAATTACGTAATGAACCATGTAAAATAGATATCATTTTATTACAATGTTCCACCCATATAAATAATAATAATAATATGACTATAGTAATTGTGCGCTAAGCTTGTTATAATATTGAAGAGGTCAGATGCACTTTCCCTTTATTTCAATGCGATCGTATCAACATCAACCTCTATGACCATAACGAATAAATATAATATATAAATAACAGCTGTTTTCCATGCTCATATACTAAGCAAGTTCCTATATTCATATCGAAAGTTTATTCGCCGCTAGTACCTGCATAAGTTACTAATGATTACTACTGAAAAGGGCGGGTAGAGATATATACTATATAAATAACTTGATAACCTTTAAAGCGCGTGGTTAGTCATTTCCTTGGTATATCTTTAGTAATGTCATCTGCTCTGTGGAGTCTCTAGCAAAGAATAGATTTCCCTTTATTTTTGAATTAGTTTTTGTGTTTCCTGTAAAAAGTCTAATCGTAAAACATAGCGAATAAGGCATTTAACATCTTTAATTCGGCCATGATGAATGCCATCCTTTTTGATGTTTTTTTTATATTAGAACAAAGAAAATGACCTGCACGGTTACAACACGCAATACGTCCGCTGGCTACCAGACTTGTAGGTAAGGCCGTGATGGTGTACTTGAAGATATAGATAGATGGGAGGTTATCTGCCCTCTGCTTCAGGATTAATTATAGGTGATTGTAAGCCTGATGGTAGTTTCAGAATTCCGAAAGAATTGGTTGATTAATGATTTGAATTCCACTGCTGACATACTACGCCTTCGCCGAATTGCAGAATGTTAAATCGTGCATTCATTTATCGAATTTCAAATGTGCCTTTTAGTCCCTATTGGATTCTTTAGTACCTATCTTATACTTCAAAATAAACAAGAATTATACCGTGAATATATTTATATATCTGCTGAAATTTCTTCACGAATTGCCATATTCAATAAAAATATATGATTTCAGGTGTCATTTTTGAAATAAAAATAATGAATTTCCATGTATGGTGAATTCACTTGACAACATTGAGTGGGTGAAACAAGCCACGATGAAAACTGGACAAAATATACCTACATTCAACAAAACCAAATAAGTAAATACACCTGTTTTGTGGACAATCCCACGCAAAGCAATAACAATAAATGTCATTAAACACCTCTCAACACAAACAAAAGTCAATATTAATTATAATTAACTATTTCTGTACATTGCTAAACATAAAGCTTTCCCGTATTTTCCGGGAATATCTGTCCTGGGCTTTTTGCAATAAGTCGCCCGCAATCTTTTTAATGTTATCAGATCACAGTGGAGACATGAGATCACGTGAAAAACATAAATATAATTGACAATTCAAATCAGTCAGTCTTGAGGGGACAGAGACTCCCGCTGCTCGCCGTCACAGGTGTGTATCGTACTGCCGCTAGCGATAGCCTTCCTGCTATCGCTGGCGTGCTACCCGCTGATTTGGAAGTCCTAGACAGTGTGGCCAGGCGTAAGATCATGGCGGATGGTGGGACTGAACATCTTGGTATTTCCGTTCAGACGGAACCCGGGAACAGGGAAATTAGTAGGGCCTTCAGCCAAATCAGAGAAAGAACCTTGGATGTGTGGCAGGAAAGATGGGACCGGGGGAGAACCGCTAGACTTGTCTACGATTTTCTTCCGGATTTTAGAGAGAGGATTAAAAGGCGCTTCCTGTCCTTCAATCACTTTGCCGTGCAGTTGGTAACGGGACACGGGGAGTTTAAAGCCAAGCTCTTTGAGTTAGGGCTGACGGACGACCCGTGGTGTGTTTGTGGGACGGGAGCTCAGTTTGCGGGGCATATCCTGTGGGAATGCCCAATGATGACGGATGCGAGGGATGTAATGATTGATAGTTTGAGTGATGATACTCCGAGACCCGTTTGGTCTGGGGAATTAATGATTAGTCCTTCTTGGAATTTACGGATGTCTGGGTGTCTCGGTGGGACCTTCTGCGTGAGCCGGGCTTACCCCCGGCTTACCTGGATGAGCTTGATGGTTGATTTTGCCTTGTGTGATCGTGGCTGTCGCGGGCGAACTCGTTTCTTTGTCTTTTGTGCTGTCCTGTCTCCCTTGGTGGAGAGTCTTAGGTCTGGGAGGGATGTCCCTTGGGGAGGGAAGCGTGTCTGCGAAGACTCCAGTATCAGTGACCCTCGGGTTCACCGGCATGAATACCTAAAGAAGTTTCCGGACACCTCAACTCGGCTCTCTGCTCATTTTTTATTTCTTTATTTTTATTTCTATTATTTTAATAAAACACTTATTTGTAGTATATCCACGGTGACTTTTTATTGGACGCGAGCCGGCTTTCAAGAGCTTCCGCTCTCATCATCAGGCTGGCGAAAAGTACTTTGCTTTGCACTTTTCGCCAGCCTGATGATGAGAGCGGAAGCTCTTGAAAGCCGGCTCGCGTCCAATAAAAAGTCACCGTGGATATACTACAAATAAGTGTTTTATTTTAATTAATTCAACATGAATTTCCACCAAGTACCGTCGGTTGAAAATATCAACTTCTATTATTTTGTTTTAATATTGATTTGTTATCTAGGTTAAGGAAATGCCTTTGTAAATATATTGTTAGTTTTATATTATGAATGTTTTTGCTTCTCTCGGCTAGAGGGACATCGAAGGAGTGTAGTCAAAAGATTCCACACACGGGGCTGTTTTTGGCCGGCCAGCCCCTCAGGCTGCCCACTATGGCGCCTCCGGTGTGGACAAACTTTGTGCAGTGTAGAATTCGGATAAATGGTAGTCCCCAGACTTCTGCGCTATCCGGGTGGTCGGTGGGTTTCCTTCAATGACAATTCAAATCAACTTACACACTATACCAATAAATTGTTATGTAATTTGCAAGAAGATTTTGAAGAGCTAAGTGTATTACGTGTAATATTGAGTAAGTATTATTATTCACACAAAAATAATACCGTACATATTAAGTATATGCATATAGAAATAATATTCATAATGTAAGTGAAATTGTGATTATCAATAACTCGGTAATAACATTATAATTATTACAATACGAGTATGTTGTTTGCTTAAAAGAAAGTACTTTGATAGATGTGTAAGTAAGCAGTGGTGGAAGTAGACATGTATATGGGTCTTGTATTTTTTAAAGATATTTCTAAAATATATGACTATTGATCGGTCGACCTGTGTGGCGTGGAGGTAACACCCTTACCTTTGATTCACGAGGTCTTAGGTTTGATTCTCGAGCAGGAGGAATAAAAACGCCTTTAATCAAATTGGTCAGGATTTGGCTGTTACATTCATATGTACATATTTAGTCCTATGTACATAAGTGTAGCATCGTATTGTTACCCATAGTGCAAGATTAGTATCTTAGTTTGGGAACAAATCGATCTATGTGAATTGTTATGATTCGTGGAGTTTCCGAAAAAAAATAGTCCTCCACTCTTTTGGAAACTTTTGAGGATCTGTTAAGAGAACTGTAATAATCCGAAAAATAGCGTATTTAAACATACAAGTATTACTATAGTGAAAATAAATCATATTGAATTAAATTCACCACTGTACATTGCTTAAAACATTTAACATAACACACATTAACAATACATCCTGAATGTTTTTTATTGGCACGGAGAAGTCGTGAGAGATACCACGATGATAAAGATGACGTGAGACATTTACAATTAATTCACTGTACCTGCAAAGGGCGATCAAATTTGTCTGACATATAACAATTAATAAACCAGGCTTAGAATTTGGAAGGCACTCCACTGCAGTAAGTAAAATACAGTTATACCTAAATATAATCTTATATCAATATAGGTGTTTTTAAATAGTTGCTGTTTTCTCTCTTTTGCACTGCAATTTTTGTGAAATATCTACGTATATCGAAATGATTATAAAAAAATCAACTAATAGATAAGTAATGGGTAAAAATATAATTTTACTACTGTCATTTATGTACCTATTATTTTTACTTTCACCGTTCAAACTGTTGTGTTATTTTTGTCTGGTGTTTTCGACTGATTGATAGATAAAAAGCATATCTGAAACAGCATTATGAAGAGTGTAAAATGTGACTTATTAGATACGATATTAAGTAATTCGTCGACAAAATCTTAGCGTTAAGATTTAAATATTAAATATATTTTTAGGTTTAATTTTACATTACAGTGTGCAGTAAGTAGCTATCTAATCCGTCACATTTTAATTGAATAATTCAATTTAGTCACTTTTTAATAGCACATTAATCAACAATGAAAACGCTTAGTATAATCACATTTTTTTAGCAAATTTTCAGCTTCTCTTTTTCAAACTTTTAGATACTATATTTTTAGATAGTTATAAAAAATGTTTATAATCTAGAAATTATTATTTATCTCTATCAATATTGTTACGGATTCATGTGTGGTAGCCAGTTCACGAACTGCGTCCAATAAACATGCAGAATATACTTTCCCTCCCAGTTATATTAAAGGATACTTCCATTGATTATCCGAATTCCGCACTAAATAAATCTTGTCCCCCCCCGAAGGCGCCATAGTGGGCAGATAATAAGACATTCAAGGTGGCTCATAATTGTTGTTAATGTTAAAATTTTCTTTATTGAATTTACTTTCGTCTTAACGAAGGTTTTATATTAAGTTTAAATTAATACAACGCATGGTTGTATGAAATTGCATTTCATGATTTGTCGTAAGTTGTATTTTATCTGCGGTCATACTCTTTTAGTCTCCATGGTCACACAGTTGTTTATTGCTACACACAGTCCTGAATATTATAATATGTTAACTAATAACATCTACAATATATGAAAATACTTGCAGTTTCATTGCAATGATTGCAATAACTTAGTAAGTACATTAGACACTGTTATCAACGGCGATAGCCAAAACATACCTATTAATATTAAAATACTAAATACGAGTATGGAGAAAAGTTTATAAAAAACTGTATAAGTATGGAATCACAATTGAAAAGTATAATATTACAAGTTTGTTACGTAAAAAAATTACAAAAAACTTTTATATATGTGATATATTTAGTTATCTCACATAAAACCTAATGTTCGAAAATAACTGTCTTAGGATGTTGTTGGTCGAAAGTATGAACAAATTATAGTGACAATACACCGTTTGTATGATAACAATATCAGAGTTCTAGAAATGTCATGGGATGAGGTAGTTCAATTAGTACTTCTTCTTCTTTTTCTTTTCGGCAAGGCACCCGACATCGAGTGAATTATGCCTATATACTCACTGCTGTGAGTACAATGTCTTAACGTAGTGGGTATTCATTAGTACATAACTACATAGTAACTACCGTTTCAGTCGCCACGTGCGGCAAGTACATCTCAAGGGCTCAATTAGTACTTGTACTCCAGGGAAAAACGTTAATGAGCGATTGGAATGAATGTTGTGAAAGAGTGACATTAGACTATAGAATCACATGCATGAAACCAATGTAGGCAAAAAGTCATTAGAATCAAAAGATATTTATTTATCGAATATTAAAGTGTGTATCAATTAATTGCACTGTTAACTCTAGTGTTCAATACTCAAAAGTAGAAGCTTTCGCATACATATTATTATGCTTATTAGAAAACTTGGTGTCTAACATTACGTACAATTGATAATCTTTAACTGATAACTTGTTACGTTACTTTTATATGTATTACTTTGCATTGCGTTGATTAAATTAATATACACCTTTTTCTTACTTTTATATGATTATCATTTTTGGTAAAATCAGTATGATCATAGAAAGGTATGGAATTTCAATAGCAAATCAAAACATTTTCACGATTAATGTAAAATTTTATCAATAGATACTAGGTTGTACAAAATTTGTTAATAATTCTCCGTGAAACTGTGAAAAATTGTTTATAATAATATGTTTATTCTACTAGATTTTGCTTCTTCGAAACTTCATTATACCCTTAACAAATTGTGTTTTTTTTTAAATATTAAAAAAAAACTCAATTTAGTAGACTCTGCAAAGTACATGTTCAAACTTTGGGGAAAATATTGGGTTGTTGTAATTGAACATTATATGGTATAAATTTTCTCACTTTTATTTTCAACATGACTAATTAAAACTTTCCCGAGCGATTTCTTCAAAATAGATGCTGTAATATAACCGTATCTTTCACTTTCTCGGGAATAACAAATAGTGTTTGAATTAAAAACTAATTAAATGTTTAATATATGCACGTTTATATATTTGCAGACATTTTGAATATGCTGAAATGTTCACGAATTTATTACACGATTTTCGTACATGTTTAACAGACGTACCATCTTCTAGAAGCGTCTTTAATTTGCCATAAAAAAGTAATAAAACGGTTGTCGTGTTGTAAAAACATCTAAATGTTTATTATGAAGCGATTCTGTCTGTTTTTCTTTTGATCAGAAATTAAAGGAAAAGAATAAATCTTTTTATTTACAAAGCAATAAAAATCAATACTTAAACGTTTAAATGAGATGTTACACATTTTGCGATTCCGTAATTGTAATTGAATTATTCACTTATACTACAGACTTGAAGTGTTTGTATCTTCTTCTTATTTTCATGTCAGTCAGCAAAATATGAAAATAAAAAAAAAAAAAATTAAAATCTATATTCCCATTCCTTCCCAGAAAGCCACGACCTCTCTTGCAGCTCCCCCCAAGTGAGTTCGCTCTATGAATCTGGGAGCCATTGGACATTATGAATGTCTTTCTTTTTAATATAAATTTTTTCAAAGTATTTTTACAAATGTATATGGATACCAAAACATAGCAATTTTTTTTCTAAAATATACTACTACTACTACTACTACTACTATACCATCACGGCATATCCCACAAGTGGGGTAACCAGCAGACCAGCTGCATGTAAGAAACATGCAAGCTGTCCTCTTCGTGCCAATATAAAATCAAGACATATCAAGACAAAATATATTCTATCCTAAATAAATTGCAACTCAATTGCCGCATGACTTTCGCACATTCAATTATGAAACACGTAAAAGAAACTTACTTTATTTATATAGTATGTATATTATACATAGTTTTACATTAGCTAATGGATTTTGCCCGCATACTTTATCATTCGTTTAAATTTTAAAAACTCATTAATATTTTCACATGAGTAATTCTTGCTTAGTTCAACTATCCGAGTGTTGGCTAGCCAGTCAGCTGACCTCTACACTTTCATTCAAATGTTGTATTTACAAACGAGTAAGCAAGTATTACTAAGTGCCTCTATGATACCAAATCGTATGGGTGTATTCAACTGATACTACTTAGCTTCGTGTTCATGCAGATTATTATTTTTATATAAAACTATCTTTTAAAAATACTTTTAAAACTACAATAATTCATGCGGAAACCTTTTGATAGCCTCAATTCATTAGATTAACAATATTTTACGTAATTAAAAACACATTTTAAAGTTAGTACCTATATGTGTTTTGTATAACATTTTTCTTTTATTTCATTTTTCATCACCATATATGTATATTATGATTAAGTCACTTCGAAGTAAACTATCAATGTAACGTATTATTTTTTTTGTTTTGGGCCAGATAAGGTGAAGGTTTTTCTACAACCTTCCATAGTAATAAATATACTTGGTGAGATATGGCATGAATAGGACAACGTTTATATTTATTATATGTTACAAAAACAATAACATTGATATTGAAATTTGTTTTTTTTATTTGTCCCTTCATAATTTATCGATCATATTTTTTTCCGTATTGTTTAGTATAATTTCAATTTAATTTAATTCAAGATTTTGTGTTTCTTTTTTGACCATACTTTTTTCGATGTTGACTATTTTATTTCTTGACTTTAAAACTATAATTAACAGTATTTTCTTTTGACAATTTATTTTTAGTCCTAGGTATACATGTTTTAATTTTTATTGTAAATCACACTCAATTGTTATATATTTTTTTTTGTTTGTCTAGTAATTTTAATCATTTTAAATTCAATTTATCCTTTGTACCTGCATGTGAAGTTTGTTTCAGATTATATATATCTTTTATTTTATTAATTTATTATCATGAAACTGTAACTGTATATTAATGTCTTGGTCTGTCAAATTGTTTTAATTGTTTTTTTTTTGTTTTATTGTTCAACATGTAAAAGGCTCTGCCGTGTAAAGAAGTTAAATAAATAAATAAATATTATTTTCACTGGGTACCCCAAGCATAGACATTTTCCTTATTTAAATACTAGACTTCTATCAAAGGGAAATTAATTTACATAAGTAACGATGGTTAGGACATGTAGAATGAATGGAAGAGTATAGAATGACAAAGAGAGTATACTTTTTTGAAAGAGGGAGTGTGAGGAAGTGTAGGTTCCCGAGAAACACGACGCTTGATCACTGGATCAAATTGTCAAGGACGGCCATGTATATTTAGTAATAAAAATCAATGTATGTGTATGAGAAATTGTATGAATGTTGAAGAAGCGCTATAAAAATTGTAAGGATTGATCTATTTGGCAATCCGTTCTCTCTGCCTTCTCCACTTTAGATACGACTTGAAGGTAAAGATAAATAGGTAGATAGAAAGGTCGTAAAGAAGATGGGGGTTTTAGCCGGTTCAAGTCCGGCACTACCTGATCTGAAAGGCTGGGTGTCCATGAGGGATTTCCCCCCACAAAAAAAAATAGAAAAGTAAATTCATAATGATAAAAATTATATCAAAAAACAAAACAAAAGATATATGGAACAACAAAGGTTGAAATATGTAAATTAATACAAAAATATAACGTATGAATTAATAAATTTATCAAATCACACGACGACTATGATATTTTTATAAAAAATTGCACCATACGCCACCGTAACAAATCAAATGAAAACTGGTATATAAAAAATAAAAACTATTTCATTCGATTCGGTTTGGTAATTTTCGATTACGTTTATTGTAAAGCATTACACACGCCATCAAGTATAATTTTATAAAATACGTGGGTTCGCATATAATCATACTACTTCTTTGTTTATGTATTGAAAAAATAATGTTTATATCGAATATGGGAGTCATGCCAAATGATAGTAAACATGACTGCGATAATTCGCAACCTACTTTCTTTAACGAATTTCACCTATGTATTGCTAATTTTATTTAACTTTTACATGCGCAAATATTTTAATATCCAATGTATTGTATCTCTACTTGTTGTGTTGCAAGCAAAAAAAGGTATATTTTTTTTCTATAATCCTCTTTGTCTTTCTATATCGTCATAGTTTCATCCATAAACCAAATATCTACGAGAAAGTATGTATTAATTACTTAACGCACATAAAAATAATATAATACTTGCGTACAACTTTTTTACTGTAGATAATTATTCATTTTCCAGATAAAAGAACATTTTACTTACTAACCGTGTCCGGTCTAAATCATTACATTCCAATAGGTGGCGAGCAGAAGCGGCACCCATCGAACATCCCCCACCAATGGACATTTATTATTAGTAGGGAGTTATTATTCTGAGCTGCGCTGTATTTACATCGTATGCCCTATGTTTGCCCTTGGTGGAGAGTCTTTGGTTTCGGTGGGTTGTCTTTTTGGGGAAGAAAGAGTTTCTCCGGTGGCTCTTGCATCAGCGAACCTTGGATTTTCCCGCTCTAAATACCCGATGGAAGTTTTCGGGATACTTCGATTCAGCTTTCTGGAATATTTTACTAATTTGAAGGAATGTAGTCAAGATATTTCACAGTGGTGGTTTTGGCCAACCAGTCCTTTAGGCTGCCTAATAATATGGCACCTCCGGTGTGGACAAATTTGCTAGTGCAGAAATTAGAATCGGATAAATGGAAGTCCCCAAACATTGCATCATCCAGGTGGATCTTTTTATGAATGTACACTTTCTACAGGCAGGCAAAAAGGTTTTAAATACGTTTTATAATATTTTACGTTTTTTACAATACAACCAATGTCTAAAGCTCCTATGAATCTAGCTTATGCCTTAAAACAAAGTTGACATATCGGTTAAAATACTCGTCTAAAATGAGCAACTATGTATAGGTTTTATTTATGTCGCATAATTTTTTCGATACTTTCACAAGTTGTATGGGTACAGATGAACCTGATACCTTTATTCTGTGTCTAAGATTCATATTATATATTATATATCTAAGATTCAGTGGACATGTAACAAATGATGCTGTGCGCCGGCGCACCCAGCAGAGACCTGTAATCTCCGTAATACACGAGAGACGATGGTCCTGGCTGGGACATGTTTTGAGAATGCCCAATGATAGTTGGCCAAAAAGAGCACTGTTCTTCCGTCCGCAGGGGTTCCGTAGGCCCGGGCGTCCCTCTTTCACAATACACCGTTCCTATGACAACGATATCAGAGCTCAAGGAATGTCGTGGGAAGAGGTGACGCAATTGGCACAGAGACGCTCTGAATGGAGGAGGCTGGTTTCTGCCCTGTGCTCCCGAGAGGAGCGTTGAGGGCGATGATGATGATGATGATGATGAAGATTCAGTGGTAAGTTTAGCAAGTAAATTAATTGTTTAAAATAAATTGATTTACCAAGAAACCACCCACTACGATATTTAATACTCGTTATGTATTTATATTGTATTATGACATTTTCACAATAAATTCCATATTATTCAATAGCGTAATAGTAATTGTAACAAACTTGCCAAACAACCTGTTCACGTTTTCTTATGTAATTTTTCGTACGACGCTCGTTAAAATATTCACATATCTCGATATTGTCATAAGTGAATCATATCATATTATTAATACATGTCCGTTTTGGTCACACATTATTATCTACCAACCACATTGCAATGAAAATGATCTGTCAATTTTGAAGAATGAGCTCAAAGCATTTACGGATATGAATTTAATATCTGATATGAATCGAAATTATTGCGAATAAATAAGTATCTATAATATTATTACTTACTGGTTTGGGCGCGCATTTTGCAAAGTAGGTAGGTATATTGAGAGACGTTATCGAGACGATGGGATATAAGAATATATTATATCATGGATACCCCGAGGACTCTTTTTGTAAGTTTTTGGGTGTTCTGTAAACGGCAGATGTTCGTAAAATCTCGCGTCTCAGTTGTCTACAATTCATACTTAAAAAAAGTCTTTGATTCAGCGATGAGGTAAGGGTCCCATCTTGAATGTTTTATTTTTTATTGACACGGAGAGAACAATTTTCATGTTTGCTACTAGCAGCTAATCCATTGGCTACCTCGCTTGAGAGATATTTCGTTATATTATAGTATTAGCGTATCATGGAAAATTATTTTACGATAAATCGGCTTTGTTTTTTGCATTCAAACGATGCAACACGTTAATTTTATTCTTTATAATTAATTACACATGATTTTGCATAAGTGTACAACTAAGAGTGAAACAAATATAATTGTAATATCATGAAGATGAAGCAACTGACTGGATCATAGAATCTAGAGCTTATTATCTTCCAGATGTTAAAGGCTGGAAGGGAGCTTAGAATCTTCTAGCAGGCCTAGTCAAAACACATTTAAGCGTTACGTTTTCGTTCAAACGTTGACGACGTTGCGAGAACGCGTCAATTTTCGTAGCTACTTGTGTATTTTAGCTACGAAAATTAATGCGCTCTCGCAACCTCGTCTTGTTTGAACGAAAACGAAACGAAAACGTAACGCTTAAATGTGTTTTGACTATGGGCCCAGATGTCAGAGAATTTACCAACTCATTATGTAAATAAAATGCATCGATAAATTTGCGACATTTATTCCATCGTCTGAATAGCCTCTTAATGTTGGATATTACAGTCCGCCGCAGATCAGATACAAACGGACGAAGGTCGTCGCACGCAAATTGTTATTTAATGCTCTGACAACTTTCACTTATCTAGAAGTCGGAATCGTAATAGTGCGAAGCCATTTTTATCACAATTATTATTAACTAGCAGACACTAAATACGGATTTGTTCCAGGAGTTATCACCAAATACTTACGTACTAATTAATTTTGACAGCTGCTTTTGTCCACTGCTGAACGTAAGCCTTCCCTGCATTTCTACAGGCACCACTGTTCTGCGCTTTGTTAAACCACCAGCGTTTATTTTATGTCATTAGATCATCGTGTAGGATTTTTTTCTGGATTTCTTTAGTATTCGAGAACTACCAAATGATATCTACCTACTTCTTTTTCGCCCTCGCCTTTATCCAATTTATTTAGGTTAGCTCTCCTAATTCTCATCTTCTAAGTTTTCCGGGGTCCCCTGCATTTTCCGAACGCAACTGTGGACATCCGGGTGGTCACTGGTCTGCCTGGACTTCTGAGATGATGTCTACCTACTAATTTGAGAAAGTATAAAAATCGCTAAAAATGTACGAGTACATACTATGCCTATTACGAAAATTGCGTTTATTCGTTGGCAAGTTTGAATGTAAATTTCTCCAAACACAGTAAGCTATGAAATGAAAGCATTTTAATTGATTACATTTTAAGAAAATAAAATTAATTATTTTTGAAGATTATCATGATTTAATATACAATATTCGTGATTTCAATTTTATTTATTTCAATTCGTGCAAAAATAAGCGAATTTTTTTCCGAAACTTTTTCCATGTATGAAAATACAAACTGACTCAAATGTCGAAATGGATAATATTTTATTAGTTACTAAGATAATTTTACTAAACATTTAGCATACATGTTTCAGTTGACACATAATCATTATACCTATCTAATATCTGTTTTTGGTCGTTAAACTAAAGGCAGGGCTTACATGATAAGACACCTTCTTCTTTATTAAAACTGTCTCTCCTTGAAAAAGGACAATGCTACGCATTAAATAATCGCTGCGGAGAAGTTCATACTGGCTAATGTTCCTACAGTCAATTGTTGTCTGTGAGTCTTCCGTAATAATAATAATAATTGTACGTTACAAGGAACACGTGACTGGCTGATGCTTCGATCTGCACACGGCACCACATCGTATGATTCTCATTCCCTTGAAGAATAACCGTTAAACGTGCCTGTTCCTCCTCGCGTCGCTTGCAAGCAAATTCAGTTACCCGCAAACCATGGCATAGGTTGGACGAAAGAAGGGTTTGTCCCTTCCCGCCTTAGTCGCGAATAGCGATGTGCGTAACTCCGACACAATAATAATACTAACAATAATTATGTAATAGTACTTAACTTCGTAATGTGATAAACAAGTGTGTTGCCCTCTGTTGTACGTAAAACAATTCTTATTGTGTGTCGTTAATAATGTACTTTAAATATCTGTGTTAGTTTTACGTGCGCGACCAATCTTACCGCCAATATCAAGGAACAATAGTAACGATTAATAATTAATAGTAATTAATAAATTGAATAATGTTATGGACAAGCTTATATTCTCTTTGAGTTATATATACATGGCGATTCTTGTGGTGATAATGATAATAATTGGAAGTTTTGAGTATAATAACAATATATGTTGGTTTTGGGCGTGGTTTTTGCTGTTCCCGCCAATATTCATAACCGTGTGAAATAAGATAATCCATTGTTTCTGAACAACTATTCCATGTTAGGAATCATACAAACCACTTAAACAATTCTTTATACTTGCTCAGTGATGTAAATTTAACATTATGAATGTGTTCATAAGTCTGCCACGTGTACCGCTTCATCTCGGGTAGCCTGCGCATTGCTTATCGGTGATTTACCGATGTAACTCTCATTCCAATGTGAATTTGAAAGGACTATTGAAATAGTGACGCCTTCTACCTTTTACACAGAGGATGGAGTGGAAACATATAAGGTTTCTCAAGCCTCTCGAGAAGTAGTGACCTCTTCCGTCCTGAGAACAGAATCTATCAGATTCTGACACCACCTACGCACCCCTGTACGTCTTTGGAATGGCCAGCGACCGCCATAGATACCTCAGAGTATGTTTCTTTCACGAACCTGCCTTCTACCGTCAATGTGTACAAAATACGTCATCAGTAACATGCACGTCTTTGTGTTATTCAACGACTGTTCGCCTGTCCACCTGTAAGTGACTATATTACTATTGAATATTGTTGGTGATGATAATTTTTCCATAACTTAGTTCCTATTATCATTGAACTGACCTATATATTAATTTCCTTTGTGTAATAATATAAGATTTTGAGTTTGAATGAAGAATGAATGATTCCACTTAATGTTTATAGATCATATGATAAACCAGGTATTGATTTATATTGATAATACCAGGGTTGGTTTATTTGATAATTACCATTGTTTGTTTTATTGTCTCTATCCGAATATGGTATAACTTTCATAACTTCGCATATTGTATGTTATTATGTCTCCCTACAAATTTACTTTGAAAATAACTGTCTTGTTATGTAATATATGTTTGCACAATAAACGTGAATCACTTACCATAAGTTATCTTTCTGTTGAAATCCATTTATTATACCTACAAGTACCTTCTGTGCTTCTATTCTGTTTAAAGTGCATTTCTTAGCCTCTTTGTAAGTGGAATTCAGATAACCTAGTTTATACTTGGAGTAGTTATGTCACAAAGGTTCAATTCCTTGATCAACCGATGGATGAAAGACCCTATTATTTTACTATGAAAGCAACAAAGAGTTAAAGGGATGGCTCCACTGATGGAAATAATATATCCACTTTCTTGGAAAGGTCTGATGTACTTATGATAATCTTTGTTCCACTTGATATAATTTTTTATTGTTTACTTGGAGATATATATCTATAATTCTACTCAAGACAGGATATAAGTAGAATCTTTGCAATATAGAGTATGCAAACAGAAGAAACATTGCTTAAATTACCTATATATATTCTGTAGTAATGATATGATGACCATAAGAAAATGATGAAACCGAAGGATAAGGAATTCTCTGAACTTTACGTAAGTACAATATGTATAATTGAAGTATGTACCTGTCACCCACACACAATGCATTCCTCTTGCACAGACCAAGTAGAATCATACCTAGACATGAACTTGAGCCAATATTAATCTGTTTTACTTGCAAATATAACTGTAACTTTCTTTATATACTTTCTCTATATAATATAATTTATATTCTGTGTTTTCTATGTACTTAGTACATAGAAAGCTGGGGGCTGAGCCAATTTATATACTTTTCTTATGTATAATGTAAATTCTTTCTTATATAATATTTGATAATTTCTCTTTTGATAATTTTGTAAAATGATATGGTGCGATCGTCCCAGTGGGACGATATCGTATCAATTTGTGTGCTCGTCCGTGGATGTAGCAAGGTGGGCGGACGTGTACGTAACATTTTGTGGGCATCGTTTCGGGATATTATGAATTGTATATTCATAGACCCTGGAATTTTAAATGTATTGTGTGGTGAATATACCTAATCGTGAAGTTCAGAATTCTTATCTTTGTTGTGTAATTATGTGTATTGATATTAATTGAAAATGTAATAATTTAATGTGTGTATGTATATGAAAACAATTTAAAAAAAATGAAACGGGAATCGTAAGATAAATAATTTAAATGTCCGTATTTAAAAAATAAATGTATTGGTGTATAGCGCAAACGTTTGTCGCGAGTATTGTTATAATGTGGAGTAAAAAATCGATGCCGTATAGAAAGAATTGTATGGTGAAAATATTCTGTTGTAAAAGTATTGTATTAAGCGGTAAACAAGACATCGCAAACCGACCAACATAACATAATGAATATTATAATAGTGTGTATCTATAATATCGAACGCCGTAAGGATGGATATAATATTATACCGTAGTTGTGCATCGCGAGAAGCGAGCAGGGTGCAAACAAGTAGTATACATGTCTATACAACGTATAATAGGTACATACCTATACGTCGCAAGCGAAAGAAAGAGACAGCGTACAGACCTACCGCAACAATGTAATAAAAATATTCACGCGCGAAACGGGAACTCCAGATTACTAGTAGAATGTATAGTTGAAAATAATAATATTGGAATGAAACGAAATATGTACCTACCTAGGCTGTTTGTGTATAGTAAACCAAAGTGTACAAGGAACTTTGTTTTACCGATAAACAGAATTTTGTTGTAATGTTATTTTAATAGTAAATTCATTTTCAAACGATGGAAGGAAAAAATCGATGTTAAATAGTAAATTGAATTAAATTTTTTGAAACAGTAAAATGTTGCATTTGGAATAAATATCTTTATCGAACTCTTGGAGAAATAATAATAAATGAGCGTTATTGTAATAAATATATGCGTAGTAGAATTTTGATAAGAATATAAATGTGCGTACGTAGTGATGTGACGAAATAATAATGATGAATAATATTAAATAAATATTTTTGTTTTAAGAAAATTAAAGTTAAAAATAAATCGAAATGAATAATGTTAAATCTTCACTACCGTTCACGAAATTTGAAATATAAATACAGTTAACCCTTAGTGAAACATGACCGAATTTGTCAACCCTTTGTGAATAATAATGGAATTTTTTTTAATGTCAAGTATTAGTGAACTGTAACTGAATTTTTGAATTTAGTTAAGAAACAGTTAACCCTTTGATGACCATCGATGAAAATTTTGACATTAACGTAAATAGTAGAATGATGTTTTGTAAATTTTTTTTTTTGAAATTAAAGAAGTAACCATGTAACGATGTAGAATTTTTGCTGTTGAATATTAACCCCTCGTGTACGGAATTTGTTATCTTTTGTGAAGTAATTAATTTTCTTGAAATGTTATAATGTGACTTTTGCGGCTTATTACCATCGTGAAATATTGAAGTAACCTATGCCTTGTTTAATTGAGAACTGAGTCCGATTAGTGAATTATTCCGTTAAGGTAAACTAACGAACGCTCTTTGATAAAAAATGAGTTATGTTTATGTAATATATAAAGCCGTGATAGGAGAGATGTGTTAAATACTTTTTTTGTGACTTTTTGTGTAATCAATGTAGAGACGATGTTATCTGGATGTGTGAAAGATAAATCGTAATGCTCTTTTTGATGAATGTAGACAATGTGATTGCTAATCGTTCATGCCTATTATTTTGAAGTTTGAGTTTATATGACGTTTAATTCCGCGTAGGACACGTAGTAATCTCTTATGAATTGTAATTGGAAATGTTTGGATGTAGTATATCCTTGTTGAATTAAATAATTTTGTGACTTTGTGTAAAAGTTGTTTATGTTGCTTGAATACATTGGAAAATGTGATAGAACATTTTGACATTGAACGGAATGGCTTATGAAAGACACAGAATAAAACCTGTAGTGGAATGTTGGCTGCAGATATTCAATGGGATAATTTTAGTTAATTGTATGTTAGTGAATAAAGATGATGTATGAATCTGTTTATGAAAGGTGAGCCCTGTATGAAGAAGTAAATGTTGAATTTGAATAATGATGTATGTAAAGAATTTATTGAACTTGTAACTTGTATATTGTGTAGCAAAGATCGAAAGTTGTTCAATGTATTTGTCATGTATTAAGCCTGTGTGAGGGTAGCTCCCTCTGAGATTATCTCTATGTGAGAAATCTGTCTCTGTGTGAGAATTGTGACTATGTAATATGCGTAGAAGGATTTGACGCCAATAATGAATATCGGTTACTGTAAATGTGATTGCAGTTTTCGTGATTGACCATTATGTCATGTCTGCGTGTAAATTGTTTTTCTAATATGTATATGTCCTTATTATGTATGATTTCTTTCTGTGCTTTGCCAATATCTTTGTATGGTACATGGTACATGAAATCACTTGTATATGAGTGCTATTAAGCTTAATGGGTAAAATGAAGCGTAAATGTGGTATCTCTAATTCCATCTATACAAAATTGTTTATATCTATTTAAATTCCTTTATGTTGCTTTTCCCTTGTTGGATACATGTAACCGGAATCGAAAATGATGTAAACCAACTTCTTAAGTATGTAACTTTTGTTTTATATGTTTGTCATGTTTAAAATGTTAACTTGTCGTCGATCGTAGTAAAAGAATCCAGCAATGAAACGTACGTATATTGATAAATTGAAGAGAATAATTTTTATCACCAATGTAGAACGAAACGTATATTGTAACGTAATACAGATCCTGAGTTTCTATAAGATTGTATTGTAAAATGTTTAAAGTTGTTGTTTTCATAACCTGTGTTTTTCATATACATGCACATATGCACATGTCTAACTATATATATGTACTCATCTCTATATACTATTGTATTGTTATGATTGTAGCTCTCAAACTTTTGTTAGGAGCCCCGTACTAAAACAACCAATGTGAATTTTGTGTTATTATTAAGAAGTGTAAGTCAAAATATGAAAACAGTTCGCATCATTTTTGACTATGGGCAATTTACCGCGAGTGCTTAATAATAATTATTGAACGGGCTATAGGATGTAAGAAACATTGTAATAGTATATAAGCTACCATTTTTTGAATTGTTTGTCTGTAATTGGGTACCTATGTAGTTGCTTATGTATCCAATGGTTCTCAACTTTTATGTAACCAGTGGTACTCAACTTTTTATGTGACCAGTGGTATTCAATCTTTTCATGTAACCAGTGGTTCTCAACAATTTTTGTAGTGATTCTCAACTTTTTTTTGTATAATTGGGGAACTTGAAAATTTGTCGCTTCTCTTCAAATTTTCAAGAGGGGCCGAAAGGGAGAATGCTACGCATTAAATAATCGCTGCGGAGAAGTTCATACTGGCTAATGTTCCTACAGTCAATTGTTGTCTGTGAGTCTTCCGTAATAATAATAATAATTGTACGTTACAAGGAACACGTGACTGGCTGATGCTTCGATCTGCACACGGCACCACATCGTATGATTCTCATTCCCTTGAAGAATAACCGTTAAACGTGCCTGTTCCTCCTCGCGTCGCTTGCAAGCAAATTCAGTTACCCGCAAACCATGGCATAGGTTGGACGAAAGAAGGGTTTGTCCCTTCCCGCCTTAGTCGCGAATAGCGATGTGCGTAACTCCGACACAATAATAATACTAACAATAATTATGTAATAGTACTTAACTTCGTAATGTGATAAACAAGTGTGTTGCCCTCTGTTGTACGTAAAACAATTCTTATTGTGTGTCGTTAATAATGTACTTTAAATATCTGTGTTAGTTTTACGTGCGCGACCAATCTTACCGCCAATATCAAGGAACAATAGTAACGATTAATAATTAATAGTAATTAATAAATTGAATAATGTTATGGACAAGCTTATATTCTCTTTGAGTTATATATACATGGCGATTCTTGTGGTGATAATGATAATAATTGGAAGTTTTGAGTATAATAACAATATATGTTGGTTTTGGGCGTGGTTTTTGCTGTTCCCGCCAATATTCATAACCGTGTGAAATAAGATAATCCATTGTTTCTGAACAACTATTCCATGTTAGGAATCATACAAACCACTTAAACAATTCTTTATACTTGCTCAGTGATGTAAATTTAACATTATGAATGTGTTCATAAGTCTGCCACGTGTACCGCTTCATCTCGGGTAGCCTGCGCATTGCTTATCGGTGATTTACCGATGTAACTCTCATTCCAATGTGAATTTGAAAGGACTATTGAAATAGTGACGCCTTCTACCTTTTACACAGAGGATGGAGTGGAAACATATAAGGTTTCTCAAGCCTCTCGAGAAGTAGTGACCTCTTCCGTCCTGAGAACAGAATCTATCAGATTCTGACACCACCTACGCACCCCTGTACGTCTTTGGAATGGCCAGCGACCGCCATAGATACCTCAGAGTATGTTTCTTTCACGAACCTGCCTTCTACCGTCAATGTGTACAAAATACGTCATCAGTAACATGCACGTCTTTGTGTTATTCAACGACTGTTCGCCTGTCCACCTGTAAGTGACTATATTACTATTGAATATTGTTGGTGATGATAATTTTTCCATAACTTAGTTCCTATTATCATTGAACTGACCTATATATTAATTTCCTTTGTGTAATAATATAAGATTTTGAGTTTGAATGAAGAATGAATGATTCCACTTAATGTTTATAGATCATATGATAAACCAGGTATTGATTTATATTGATAATACCAGGGTTGGTTTATTTGATAATTACCATTGTTTGTTTTATTGTCTCTATCCGAATATGGTATAACTTTCATAACTTCGCATATTGTATGTTATTATGTCTCCCTACAAATTTACTTTGAAAATAACTGTCTTGTTATGTAATATATGTTTGCACAATAAACGTGAATCACTTACCATAAGTTATCTTTCTGTTGAAATCCATTTATTATACCTACAAGTACCTTCTGTGCTTCTATTCTGTTTAAAGTGCATTTCTTAGCCTCTTTGTAAGTGGAATTCAGATAACCTAGTTTATACTTGGAGTAGTTATGTCACAAAGGTTCAATTCCTTGATCAACCGATGGATGAAAGACCCTATTATTTTACTATGAAAGCAACAAAGAGTTAAAGGGATGGCTCCACTGATGGAAATAATATATCCACTTTCTTGGAAAGGTCTGATGTACTTATGATAATCTTTGTTCCACTTGATATAATTTTTTATTGTTTACTTGGAGATATATATCTATAATTCTACTCAAGACAGGATATAAGTAGAATCTTTGCAATATAGAGTATGCAAACAGAAGAAACATTGCTTAAATTACCTATATATATTCTGTAGTAATGATATGATGACCATAAGAAAATGATGAAACCGAAGGATAAGGAATTCTCTGAACTTTACGTAAGTACAATATGTATAATTGAAGTATGTACCTGTCACCCACACACAATGCATTCCTCTTGCACAGACCAAGTAGAATCATACCTAGACATGAACTTGAGCCAATATTAATCTGTTTTACTTGCAAATATAACTGTAACTTTCTTTATATACTTTCTCTATATAATATAATTTATATTCTGTGTTTTCTATGTACTTAGTACATAGAAAGCTGGGGGCTGAGCCAATTTATATACTTTTCTTATGTATAATGTAAATTCTTTCTTATATAATATTTGATAATTTCTCTTTTGATAATTTTGTAAAATGATATGGTGCGATCGTCCCAGTGGGACGATATCGTATCAATTTGTGTGCTCGTCCGTGGATGTAGCAAGGTGGGCGGACGTGTACGTAACAACAACTACCGAGTCTCAGGAGTGTCTGAGTTGCATTTCCGTCATACCAAGATATATGTGTACTCGTTATATGTTACAAATACCAAGACCATACAAGTTCTATATGCCAGTGTCCTCTAACCCCCGGTCCGCGGAGCTAATATACCAAATTGAAATGTTGTGTAAGAAAAATGATAAAATCCTAGAAAATTATATAAACCGAAAAGAACGTTAAACATTTCAAACTCATATACCATTTTTTGGGGGAGGCGAGTAGTTTAAGGGAAATCTTCCAATTCTAATAATCTGAGACCTAAAAAATATTGTCTCTCTCCAGTGTACCGCGGTTTATTTATCAAACGTTGACCGGTCCGCGTCGATAAAAAGGTTGGAGACCACTGCTGAAATATACCATCAAGACATCTTCTTATTGATGCTCTTTAGATTTTTTCTAGTTTTTCTATCGAGAAATTTACAATCTTGTTTAATTTGTTAAAATATATTCACATATCATCGAAGACATGCAATTACAAATACGATAATGGATGAAATAAATTAAACAAATCTGTACCTATTCTTTGATGGAAACATTAAACGTTAATATCAACGCAAAGAATCGTAGAAATATTTCACACTGATGTCCATTTTTAATAACTCCATTGAAAAGCAAATACCATTCTATTGTCTTATTTATTTCAAATATTCCTACTAAGCAGGCCTTTTTTTTGTCATTACAAATTTACTACGTGTAAAACCATATAATAAAAGATATATTATTTATTTGATTGATACAAATTCACTCATCTATGTAGTGTCCACCCTGCTTTTGAGAAATGCCATACGATATTGCAATAAAATGTTAAATGTTGAACGAAATAAGTTGACCGGGTTGAAGAATTTTTATTTCGATCAGAAATTACACAAAATAATAAAATTAATGTTAACTTTTTGACAATCTCCTTGAACGATAATTATTATTATTTACTAACACACTTGACTTCTATATTATACGCAAAACCCGGTCAGCCTCCTCCAAGGTTCCGGAATTGGTTTTATATTTTATCAGTACGACATCTGTCTTTTGACTCAAGGCTCAGCTACGAAATAAACTAGACAAATACATTAGACATAGACAATATAATTGACAAAGGCAAATAGTGTGTGGTCGATTTTAAATTGTATTTTTGTAACTTGTATTTTTTAAATCAATCAATACGTAAACGGGAAATAGTAAAAACAATAATCAAATTAGTTTCAAAGATTATTTTGGAACGTTTCCCTTGTTTGATAGATACTGTTTAGTGTAGGTGAAAATAATTCATTAGAATCAATGCATACTTTTATCAATTCGTGTATTTGTCAACGTCTATTCTTCTCAAGGCAATCTATTCGTTTGCGAGTGATTTAGGTTGTCAACTTGTATATGCATGTAAATATGAATAGATTGAAGACAACCATATCAAAACAAGTTGCAAGATATGTTTTTCAGAATTTCTATAGGAAGATATAATATTTATTACAAAAGGATGGTAATATTAAGCATACATATAGATTGAAGGTCCATCGCGCCTATCCTTGGCCTCTTCAAGTGCAGTATTTAACACATGAATTTGATTTATGTTCTTGGATCGGGGGTCCATTTGGCCTATCTAAGTCAACTCCAAGTGCAGTATTTGAACACACGGATTTGCTTCATGTTCTTATTAAAAATAAATTATTTACCATGTTCCCTTTATGCGAGCAAAACAAAACTTGGAAACTATTTTTAAGAAATAGCACCTTTGATGAAAAGAAATTTTAATGACATAGAATTGGTAAAATTAGAAAAAGGTTTTGTTATACCTGTTCATTCCGGTATTAATTAAAAAAAACTCGTAAAATATGAAGCACAATAATCTTTTTTTTTTAAATTTATTTTAATGCCATCTCAATAATATTTTAACGCTCCAATAATACGTATAACTATTGTCAGAAGAACGGTGGATTGTAAAAAAAAAACTTCAGGCCGTCATCCATTTTTTACTCGGCACAAATCAAGCATGTTATAGAGACATAATATTGTTGACTTCTAACCGATATTCTAAGTCAATAATGAAGTTTCATATAAGACAGAAACATTTGCAAATTAAATGGCTCATTGAACTGTGTTTACGACTAGATGGAATAGGTTTAATTATTCGCTCTAGAAAGTTGAAATATAATTGAAGTTTTCACCAAAGTCACACTGCTTTTGAATGCACGCATTAAGTATATATATATTATAATTGTTGTTTTCTAGTTGCATTATTATAACTTAGTATTATCTTGTATTGAAAATATTTTAATTTGGAAATATTTTAACAAAATAAACTATTTTGTTGAAATATTTCCTTCACTCAAATAAACTAAACAATTTGTTGAAATGTAATGTACCTACGAATTAAACGCAATTGATTTGACTGATTGGAATATAAAAGTTAAATAACACCTATTGAGGGGATGAATCCACTGAAGATCGTTACTCATTAATTCAAAACCTTTTAACAGTCTAAAAACCAGATTGATTATTTTTTAAATAATTTTCGTATTCTTCTCTTCTATTGAGTTACAAAACAAAGAATTGGTTTGCAACGGGTCTGGTTTTTCTCTATCACTCTTCCTTGTTTTTTCCACTCTTTCCCTTAGTTTCTACAACATGTGATTTAAAATGTCAAGATAATTTATTGTGATAATTGTAATTCAGTAGAAACCATGCTTTTGTGTCAAATACGAAAACACATAAAATAATAAATATGAGAGATATTGTGTGCAGTACCGGCCGGCACAACATTACATCTAGTAAGTTCCAGCACTCTATAATCTTGGGTGTTTCATGCATGTTTGTTTGGTGCATTGTACACGTGTATCGCCGCATTAATACACCAACAATTATTATTGTTTTGGTCTTGGTTGATGTGTGTGAATTGTTCATAATATTTAACAACAACTTCAGCTCTAGTGCAAGAAAGCTGTTCTCCAGATTATACCTAGCGCTGCACAGTCCGTTGTAGCCCCATCCATCCACCGTAACGTTAGTCTTCCTACTTGCCTTCAACCGTCACAGTTTATAATTATGTTTAAAAATCTGTTATATATATAAGAATATATAAATTTATCGATTTGTATAGAATTATTGTAAATAAATAAAGATGAGTTATAAATAGAACTGTATAAAAAAATATGAACGATATCTCGTCGTAGTAACCGTAGTAAACCGTTAGCTACCGTTTATGGTCCAAGTTTGATATTGAAAGTACGTAATGTTAAATAACAGGTAACATTTTTAATTTTAAATAATAATATAAATATCACGCAGTATTTATAAAAAGTATAAATATAATATTAACACATGTATAATACGAGTATATAGACATGATTAAAATTATATTTCGCAATTTAAATTAAAACTGTTGCGCAAAAATACTACGGGGAGTATGTACGTTACTCAACACGTTACTGTTATAGTATTTAAGATTAGTTGTACTGGTAGTTGATATTATATAATGATATCGGGTATTATATCATTTTCATAACATACATAACACCAACTTGTATCAGCTATTCTGAATCTTGATATCGGTTTAATAATAACAGGTATTTAATTTTGGTTGCTGTCAATCCATAACTGATTTGTTATTGATCACATACAAATTATTATTTTGGTGTAAGATATTTAATTTCTCATTTTGTGTCACGACTAACAATTTATTTGATATTTGAAAAAAAATTATTCAAAAAGATAAAAAAAAATCCAAGGACACAGATTTTTGACAAGATAAATAAATTCAAAACATGCTTCAATAGTATTTGATACAGATTGAGAGAACATAAAACCTTTTTAAAAAAAATGTTTCCGTGGAGTTTTTGCCAAAGAATGGGACTCCCACGTTTTTCTGTAATTTAAGTGTAATGTAAAAAATGACGGATAAGAAATTTCTTCTTCTTTTCTTTACGCCTTATCATATTTCCTCAATATTGGGGATTACTTCTCCCTCGCTGTCATGCGCCAGTTGGAAGAATTCCTTCGTATGCCTCGCTTCATTCCAGAATTAAATATTGCATAGCCGTGAAATTCACCTTCTAAAATAAAACATCTTTAATATTTAAGATTTAGAGATGAAGAACCATTACCACCCTTTATTAATGCTTTTTTAACTGTCATAAAAAGGGTGAGCTATATGTATATTAGTCCACTGGCTACCCCTCTTGCGGGAAATAACGTGATGGTAACATTTAAAGATATAAATTTATTTTCATAAAATATTTCGTATGAAAATATTATTTTATTAATGTACTTAAAGCAACATACATATTGCGAACAAAAAAAGAACAAGTATCATTAAAGCAATATTTGGTGTTAATAAAAATGTGTTGCGGTTAAATTAACAATTTTGTTATGAAACATAATATTAACAACTATGCCATCGTTCGTTAGTGGTAATATTCGCCGTTTGTTTTGAAATAATTTAACCATTATGACATGCAAATAGAATTGCTTCAATTCTGTTTTTTATTAACGCATGTGTCTAAGAAAATGTAAGTAGGTGACGCTTATAATAATAACAATCACGACACATGCAAGTTGTGACTAAACTTTGAATTGTACTAACGTGATATGAAATGACTTTTTTTATATTTTACTATTCTATTCTACTAACCTAAACTGTTAGTAGCATGAAACGTAATTTACTCGTAAATGTAGAACAGAGCATTCGTTTTAATAATGTTTTTATATCTTTTTTAAGTGCTGTCAATTATAGTTGTTTGTCGTCAAAAAAGTAAACGTTATGACTTTAATAATAATATGTAAATAGATTAAATGGTACAGACGTTTTATTGTTATGTTTTTTTGGTTGAGAAGATAAAACTAAACGTACATTATTGAATGATGAAATGTATAGGTCGTTTTTCTCGATTCTAGGAAATTTTCTAGATATGAGGAAGAAAAAATAAAAAGTAATAACTTTACATTTTATTGTTTTTTCGTGAAAATCGTAGATTTGAATCTTACTAACATTTGTATGTAAATACAAAAATTTTTCAAATCTTTACTGAAAATTTTCATATGTTGTCAGTGAATCCAAAATACCTCCAATGAGTTTTTTTTAATGAGATATAAATACCAAATTTATCATCTCATTTAGCCACATCTACGGATGAAATAATTTATACCTACTTGTGCTGAAATCATTGCAAAGAAAAAGTAACTGAGAGAAATTTAATCTCTTGCATGCTGTTTTTTCTTGGACAATTCATGAAAACCAACGCGTTCTTAAATTTTTATATTTTTCAAATCATGCTTATAAATCTACTATCGAATTTTAAAGACACATTCCACGTAGCAGATCAGACACATAGAAAATGTTGTCTAACAAAACCGTTTTTTTTTACTATCTGTAAAATCTTGAGCACATATGAGGTTTTATGAATCCTCTGACGATGTCTCGTATGTCTCAAAATGTCTTTTTTTAACTAATGATGTAGGTAAGGTACTTTTAAGAACTTCACTTCATACACAAACTGTTTAGGTAAAGAAAAACAATAAAATTATACAAACTTATTGAAAAATATTAGAAAACCCTAATTCAGTGAAAATTCTTAATTGGTTTTCCCTAGTCAAAGCAGAACCTGAAGGAGAAACTTGCATATCACCCAATCGCATACTAGCTATTAAAGTTATTTACCAACGATTCAAAGAGATATTCGAAAGACACGCGTTTCTTTACAAAACGAACAATTGCTGTATGAAGCATTTCATAAGCAAGTATGAAGTAGGTATGTGAAGTAGAAACTTCTATACAGACATTATTAGTTATAGCGATGTTATGGTAAATAGAGCAAAACAAAATACAGAAATAAAATAACATTCAGTATATGATTATGAATAGTTTCACCATATTGATAGATCGGAGCATTATTTTTATTCATATTGAAGCGACTTCTATTTAAGCAAGTTGAATGAAAAAATAGTACTATTTGAAATAAAATCCATCAAAAAATCATCGTTTTTCCTCTGGTATGATGATCTAGGTATTGGTGATGGTAAGGAAAAGTGCGCTCTAATATGTGGGAAATAAACTTCAACATCTAGAGGTATAGGTTCGAGGTACGAGGTACAAAGGTAATACTAAATATATGTAGCTGGAGGTGGTAAGACAGGATATATTAGGACACAACATTCCCAAGAAGTACACGACGAAAAAGGCAGACCCAACTAACAACATGTGGGATTAATAATTTCCAAAAAGAAGATGTTTTAATAGGAGCGAGATAGAAGAAAGCGTTTTATGGAAGAAGTAGGTCAAAATAGCTGCATTAATCTGTCAATTATTTATGTATTATATCAAACCTTTTTATATTATAATAATATTTTATCGCGTGATACAACTTCATTTAACGATTAACTATTATAACAATCAAGTTCAACTATATGTAATTTATTGAATATTATTAATACTATCTCATTTCTTTGTGATAAATAATAGTAAAATGAGATTGATTATGCTCTCAATAAGATGTAATAGATATATAATAATAATATAATATCTTTAAATTGTCACGCACGGTTTTGCTCTACATTTTCTTCAATATCAATATAGCCATGATCCAGAATATTATGAACTTAGAGACAAGGTGAGTCATATTATTATAAGTGATACAGTTGCATGTACATATATAAGTGTTAATCTTGAGAACCAGTTAATCAAAATAATGTGAATCAGTACTATAAATAGCTACTTTAAATATTCATCAATAACTTATTCCATCAAAGCAATCTCTATATATTGGATGTAGTTTTTTTTATATATTATGTCTACAACCATCTCTTTATAATGAACTATATCGAGAATGATTAAGTGATGGAAAAGACTGTATTCAAATAAAATATCATAATAAAAAGGTTTGTTTTTTTTTAATCTATTTGATCATCTGGTTGGCATTTAAAATTAATCAACGATTATTGATCTGTTAGTAGAAATATATAATAATAGCTTCATCCATTTTTCCTAGTTAGGTGGAAGGTTCTAAGCGTCTAAGCACTTCTTGTAAAAATCCCTGTACATTCTTGCTTGCAGCATCTCTAGATACTCCAAACTAATTTTTCCAAATAAAAATATTTGAAACTAGTTTTTGTCAACTTTTTCTGTGGTGTCCCATAGTCCCATTAAGTTATAGGTTAATTATATACACAGGTACGTATATTATGAAAAAAAAATATAAAATTATATTATTGATACAATGTATTACAATATTAACTTTAAATGAAAACAGATTTTATCAATAAATACATTTATTTTAATTATTATTTATTTAATTTTTAAATTGTATACGGAAAATACAATATACATAATAAAAAATAATAATATTCCAATCGAAAGTAAATAATAGATATATAATAATCATTATATATCAATAATTAATTTAAATAATAATAAACCTATCAATAAGTATTATTGGTAGTAAGCATAGTTGCCTTAAGTCAATAGATTGACACGCAATATCAACAGATTTAGCAATATCAACTATGTTAGTGAAACATACTGTTACCAATTAGAAGGTAGTTTATATTATACATGTCGCAGTGGCATACCAAACTCCACAAGTAATCATGTTTTTATTTATTTACTAAAAAAAAGAAATAAATATATATGAAAACTAATTAAGTAATACTGTGCAAATAGGTTAAGTCTGGTTTAGGGTTTAAACTTGAATTTTCGAAGAAAATAATATAAACATAACACAAAAATATTCATATTATTTTCGGTGTATACAACTGAAATTCATGAACTTAATTCTTGTGAAGAGATAACTAAACGTCTCTATAAATCGACGTGGTCGGTAGCCTGATGGTAGAGTTTTGGACTTTCATTCGGGAGACCCGGGTTTGATTTCACCCAATGCTAACGAGTGGATGGTCTTGAGAAAAATAGAATAGGTATTTAAATAATTAGTAAGTCCAAAATAAGATCTAATTTTTTTTCTTGAGATGAACATAAATTATTCTATTGTAATATTTTTTGTACAAGGACATAAACTTGGGCAAAAGTGACAGTAGGGCTACTCTTAACACAATCTGAATACGATCTTAATCTAGTCTTGATCTTAATCACACGACGCGTGAAGAGACTGGTCAAAAATACCGCGCTACCGCTACCGCGAAATTGGTATGCACGTTTTTTTTACTAATAGTCACTTCTCGCGTTGTATGATTAAGATTAAGATTGTATTTAGATTTGGTCAAGAGTGACCCCATAGATCATAAATGTTTAAAGTAGGCACGAGTAAATATATTTACTGTGGGTTCATATAATACTTTCCAAGTTTTTTTTTCGCCTCATCAATGATTATATTACGTAACTTAACTATTAAAAATAAATAATTTTGTTTGCAGAGACCATTATTTTATGTTTAATTAGATAGAGACCCTTAAGTACGTATCATTTATTCATTTATATCTACCATCTAATCGCTTTATAATTTTGTTTCTTTACATGGGGCGCATATTTGCTTAAGTGGAGAACACGCCACTGCCATATTGACAATATAATACGTCCGCATAGTTTACGATTGCAATATTTGTAACAATATTACTCACGTCTTTTGGTTGAGTAAAAGTATTTAATGTATCCATTTAGCGGTATTTTGATCTAGTACACACAACATAGGTGAACCTATCGCAACAAAATTATTACTAGCAGTAAGTAAATACATACGAGCATATTTATTCAATTATACCACTTATCTGAGATAGCAGAGAACACTGGACACATTAAATAACTATCAAGTGACATACAAAGATGGATTATATTTCCTGGTTTCCTACTGTACATGTAGTTTACGTATTTATTATATATTTCGTATTAGACAGACAGTTCAATTGTTTATATCGATTGCAAAATTTTGACATTTTCAAAATGTAATCGTCCAGTCTAGTTTATAGGAAAATCTTATTTATAATATTATTACTTAATCATAAAGGATTATAAATAACATATTTTTATTCTTCTGAACTTCTTCAATTTGCTTGAAATTGATTGTAAATATAATTCGCAAAGCCGAATTAATATAAGTACTTACTAACTTATAATTTTTAATACCAAACAAAATTATATATTCACTATTCACAAAAATGCATTGTGTATAAATTATTCTTGATTTCACATGGGTTACAATATTAATATTTTCGATGTTTTTGGCATTCACTATGTGATAATTACGCGACATGATTAGAAAATGAGTTTAATTCACAATGTATTTAAATTATCACTTGATATTTATATGTAGATCTGCGACCGGTTTCGATACGCTAGTACCATTCACGAGCAGAATATAAAAGTTTATATTCTGCTCGTGAATGGTACTAGCGTATCGAAACCGGTCGCAGATCTACATATAAATATCAAGTGATAATTTAAATACATTGTGAATTAAACTCATTTTCTAATCATACAATATTAATTATTAGACAGCGTTAAAATCATAAGTTATGGAAGGTGAGTTTTTCGCTGTATTGCAAAATCGCTTAGGATTAACAAATCAATTTCATAAGTTTATAAAACCACATAAACATGTGTTTAAAACGAAATTACGAATGGATAATTTGGTGTGTCTACCTTCAATAAACATTTTATTCGAATTGATCGAATATTTCATGTAGTATATAATTATTATTATATATGCTAATTCTGATTGATGCATGTAGGCGCTTGATCTTATAATAATAAATTTAATACATTACAACTTATCTTACACAGCCTTTGGCAAGGAAATACTATTACATCAGTGGTAGCATACTGTAATCAATGCAAAATGAATTATATGCAACATACCTACATGACAGAAACTTGCTTGAAATATGTAACGATGAAATCATCAAAATAATAGGGAACAAAAATTGATATCCCAGTTTAACACATGAGTTAGGTTTTACCTTGGTTAGGAGGAAACGGACGAAAAAATATCCTTCGGTAAAAAAAAATGTCTTGTTCTTTTCTATAAGTATTCGAGCGCAAAACCTGCACAAAGCTGGTATTCATATAACCTCTCATATAAGGCAATTAACATAAATAATTAAGCGATTAAGTTTGCTACCCACTCTGAATCTCAAATTTATCAAATGGTGTAGAGAGGATAGTATGCATATTTATTACCTTCATGTAGTATTGGTAACAGAAACTCTTATTTTAAATAAATAATATGTCAAATAAGTAACTATCGTTATTTTCAAAACCTTTACATGTTACGCATAATATATCAAATATGCACTTGCATATAATAAGGTTGTCATATTGAAAATATATATTATTAATCATGATTATAATATTCTAATATGAAGTGTGTCTGATCTGTAATGACACTAAAACATAAATAGTTATATCATTATAACATAATAAATATTATCATTTGATTATATTATATTATAATATATTATGTACCTTTTTTCTCATAAATTAATAATAGTTATGATTTTAATATATTATTTCAATGAAATTTATATCCAACATACATTTCTTTGACATTTGAAACTCCCATATCAATATATGGAAATGATTACATGACTCCCACTTTTATTGCGATGTTGTTAAGAAAGTCAAATAGACCTACGTATTAGATATTCTATTTTTTTGGTTTCATGTCCAGTCCAGTTCATTTCATGTTTCATGTTTTGATTTGTTTTTCCCCTCGTGGCTTCTCCCAAAAGTGAGGAAACCAGTTGACGATGTATAACGTTTTTACGAAAACTTTCCATTTACAGGTTACTTGAAAACTTACACAAAAAAGTGGAAAACGATATATAGAAGTTACGTGGAATGGAAGTTGGTGTAGTAATCAAAATAAATGTAAATAAGTTACGATGGTTTTTGTGTGCTGAAAGAATGAATAAGAACAGAATGATCAAGAAAATATATTTGCCTGAGAGGAATTCTTCATAAACGTGGCCGCCCGAGGATTAAATTGCGAGATAATGATGAGATGCAAGATGAGATGTTTAAAAACGCAGTTTCTCAACCTCTGCAAGATTCTGGCTCGTGACCGTCCTGATCGTGTTGAGGCTCGCGTGGCACAGCTCCTCTTCATCCCCCCCCACTTTATGTTTTTTGAGCACTTCACCCCCTCCATCTCCTTTTAGTTTTTGTTTTTTTTTCTTTTGTAAGGGTTTCTTTTATCAGGGTTTTTCTTTTAAATGGGGTTTTCCTATTTTTTTTTTTTTTAGTTTTTGGTTATGTGTATATTATTCTTTTTTTGTATTCATGTACATAGTTACTTTCGTAGTGTGTCAATATGAAAAGAAAAAGTAAAGCAAACTTCACTGGCTTAAAAATTTTAAAATGTGTTGTTATATTTTAATGCATGTTTTATAGCTGACTGTTTGTTTGAAGAAATAAAAATAAAATAAAAAAATATTAATTAGATCCTACAGGATGTTGAGCTCATTGAATAGGAGAGCATGCAGGAGGAATTGTATGACAGTGACGGAAGCGAAATTGTGTATACTAGGATAAAAGGAAATGATGCTCGATTCTTTCTTCCTTCCCGACGATGGAAACGGCTTGATAATATGCATGTATGTTAAAAATAAATAAAAGAAAATTTAATTGATATGTCGTGATTATTCATAAAACTTACCATGCACAAAAATTCCTTGGAATCTTATTACGGAAGCAAGTCTTTACTGTTAATGAAAGTGTTGAAGCACAATACTGTAAGTCATAATGATATTAAAATTGGTTAAATGATTAATTAACGTGCTTCTCATATTATAATTAATAATAATTATAATAATAATACCAATACGCAATCTATAACAAGAATAAGAAATTATATCGTTGTGTCTCTCCCTAGAAACTACATATTTATTTCCTTCTACATGTATCACTCACTGTACTGTAATCTGTTATATCATGTTGTGAAACTTGTAATAAAACTAAATGATAATGAGTTTATAACTTACTCACTCTACTACACTTTCATAATAATATTGAACAAACAAATAACACGAAAGAAGAAATTATAGACATAGGCTTATTACTGTTACATTTTCTAATTATTATTATCTTGTATTATGATTTCTTTCACTGTTTTATCAGCAAATAATATGAATGTAAGATGCTTGTTTTTTTAGTAATTAATTTTATAATTTACGTTTTGATATACTCCTTTTGCATTTTCTATTCTTTTATTTCTATCACTTGGATATTTCCATCTCTATTGGGGCTTGCCTTGCTTCTCTTATTACTTCCATGGTCTCCATTTTAGGATCTTCGATATTCATCTGAGATTCTTTTTTGTAATTATGTGAACAACAAATTCCCAGTTTACCTAAGAAATTGTGAAAATATATTCACAACCTTTGTTCCGAATGGAGTATTGAAAATGAAAATTATTTTCATTATTTATTTTTATAAAAACCCTTATCATCTCTCTCTCTCTCTTGTAGAGTTTCTCAGGGTGTGGTCAGCTGAAGTTCATGATCTCCTGAAAAATATTTTTTCACAAACTTTTAATTTATTTGTCCATGTTTGTGACTTACCATTTTTATTATGATTTTTTTTCATGATAGGCAATGTAGATACATCTATGCCATAAGTGAAGAAAAAAAATGTAGATACATAAATCATTCCCAACATGTTCGGATAATGTACAAACTCTCGTGTTCAATTATTATGTTCCTACATATTCTCATACTGCCAATATTGTCTTTTGAAATTCACATATTATTTGTACAAATTTGTGAATGGTTGAAGGATTTATCGTGTAACATGATTAATCGTGATCGAAGATAAATCACGCATCAAATCCAATCAAACAAGAGTGATTGAACCAACTGGACTGTCTGTACAAATTCAACATGTTTTGATACACAGATGACATAATCCTAATAAACATATTTGAGTGTATTCGAATGTAAAAATTGTATTCTTCTAAGTAGCCTAGGAAGTTGTTCTATTGTATGCGTACTGTAATGAGATAAAATTATCCTTTCAACAAATTATCCGGAAGTCTCCGGAACAGGTTTCGGTTTTTTTCTGATTTATATATATAGTAAATTAGTCATTCATTAACACAATATCCTTTTTTGGATGCTTCTGACATATTTTCCTCAGAATTTATCGTTGTTTTGAGCGAAGCAAATTATATGTAGAATATTACATATATTATCTTATTGACAAAATATTGCAGATTTTGCAATATATTTATTTCTTACTTAATAAATTACAATTTACATACATACTTTATTGATGCTGCCCAAATAGGGCACTAGGTACTAGGGCAAACATCTCACAAACATATCAATCTTAATAAATCAAATGTTTTTGTGTTAACACTTTGGAAATTCATTATAATTAAAATGATTTTAAAACACTGTATAATTTAATTTGGAAATTATACAGTGTTTTAAAATCATTTTAATTATATCAATCTTATACAAATGTATACATATACAATTATATTCTTCATATTTTTTCAAAACTATATTTTTTGACTGAAAATATTGTTAATATGTTTCAATTCGATCACTTTTCTAAATATTTGGATTAAGTTATTTCCAAATTTTGTATATTTATAAAATATTGTGTCTAATAATAATGATAAATACTCTGATTTGTAATTGATAATGCATAATACCATCGGACTCATTAATCATAAAAATATAGACATGTATAAAATTGATCGCCAATCACTCTACTTGAATTAGTTAATGTGAGGCTGACCTATGCTTTGAATAATAATCGTAATAATTTGATTTTTGACAAAAGCCAGGTATAAAACATATAGCTTAAATACAAGTTCGATAAATACCTTGATCAATATTTTGTTTTACTTCCGTATACCAACACTGTAATGCAGTAGTTCCTTTAACACGTATTGTAAATAGTTAATACATTGTAACTTTAACATAAGTGTGTTACATATCTATAGATATCGAGTCGGAAGTATAGTATAATATACGTAGAACTGGTCAGAATTAAACACAAACTATTATTAATATAAGTATTTGAATTGCTTTAATGTAGCAACAAATCCGGTAGCTACGCACATTTTAAATACATGAAACAATGTCAGTACGCATTTTCGTGTTTCCATAATGAATTTATTTGTTGCATATTAACTGCAAGACATTGAAATAATTTTAGTATTCATTTGTACTGTTAGGTTAATATGCTGTTGGATATTGGCCTCTTTATAATCGTGCCACTTATTTATGTCCTTTGCCAACGCCTTCCACCTGATCTCCCCTATTTTTTATACATATGGTGAGTTACAATCCATTGGATTGATCTGCACCGAGTTTGGATTTTCTTCTCCATTCCTTCCTACTTTCAGCTAGTCTCTTTAGTTCTACGTATGTATCTTTCTTCAGTTGGTAAATTTTTTCTATCTTCCCTTTATCTTGTTGGCTATCTCTCTACATTTCCTTTCCTTATCATCTGTCTCATACCCACTAATTTACGGCTCCATCTATTGATACCTATTGAGTTCCAAATAATTATATTTTTTGTATATTTTCTTTAAAGTTTCTTATGTTTTGCAATGTTTTATCATTTTCATACAATAAGCTTTCAGTATGTAATCGCATTTCAGTTTGATTTGTGTTATTATTTCTATCAGTTAATGTTTTACACAGAATTTATAAAATTTATTTATTTTTGTCTTGAAAAACCAAGCTCATTTCCGAAACGATATAATAATTCGTAACAACCCAAGAATATTTTGTGAAATAAGTTGTTGTGATTTTTACATTGGCAAATTGAAAATATTCCAAGTCTTTGTTCCATGAAACAATATCGTTTGTTTTTAATAATGGAAATTTGTTTTCTGACCCAATTTCGAATTATCAATACTCGTAAATACTAAAAAGTCAAAGGGTTGAGACAGTTTAATTCAATTGCCATTTGAAGTATTTCCGATTTAAATCGATTACCGAATACAACAAAGCATTTTTATTATGAGTATCATAAAAATTTATTATATTATTTGTTGGTATTTTGTGTTGATACATATAATTTTGATAGAAAAAATAATTTTTAAGCAGTACAATATTTATTCAACTTCAGTTCTCCATCGTTCATTGAAATTTAATGTTGTACTTTAGAATGTTTTCATTCATAAAATATTTAAAGTTTGGTGATCATATTTTACACTTCATAAATCCTTCTATAAAAACGGTATAACAACATAAAGTAAATCGTGGAAAAAAGTTGTCTCAGTTAGTATAGAATTGTTCTGAATAGAGATGAAGACTTGTTTCCACCCTATATTCCTAAAAGTAGCGTTAAAAAGCGATAGATTGAAATGAAATCGATATAACTGATGATAAAATATTAATCAAATACATTTCAAGTTAATAATCATAGATGAGAATGACGAAAGTACAAGATAACTTGTAACTTTTTGAAAATGATTGGATGAATATTTTTTATTTGATTTGGTTATAATATTTACCAATAAGTAGTTAATTCTTTACATAATTAGACGGATAAGCTGTTGATATAAAACAAGTTTGTTAATTTAATTCAAATGTTTCCTACTCATGACTAATAAATGTCTATATTATCATGATTGACCATTCTATATTCGTAGAAATCCTTGAAAAATATGTATTTGTACCTGCAACTCGAATATCTATAAACCACAAATTTGATATTAGTTTAGAATATACTTATGTTTGTATTATGTATCATTGGTTTGGTATTGATTGAGTTTATTAACTTTTTTTAAAAATTAGAATAACATGTGTGGACATATTCATTAAGAAATTTTATTTTTAAACGATTATATTTATGAATTTGTTCTTTTGTTTTTTTTTTTAATGATAGATAGAGTTTTATGTATTCCATATAATATTCATATTTTTAATGGTTATAATTTTGCAAATGACTTTAAGCCGCATAATGTTAAAATAAATTAATAAATAAATTTATAAGTGGTTTATTGTCTAACAGTTTTACTTGCATGAAAAATAAATGTTTTTTAAAATGGAAAGCTTTCCAAATTTAAGTTTAGGTTAGGTACTTACCTAAAATCTTAGATTTTTTAGTGAAGATCATAAAGCCGAATCACGTTGATGATCATATCCACCTTCACAATACAAAAATATCGTTTTGTTAGGGTGTTTTGGGGAGTAGAAATCAAAAGTCATCTCGAAATGTTGAATTGTAATTACAAGTCAACTAAAAATACGTTTGGTTAAGAAGTTGTTGATTGGGTAAATATCCAGATTTTCTTATCATTTAATTTCAAAATGATAACACAGTTTAGTTCTCTTGTTCGTGTCTTATGAAAAAATAATGTTGCAATAAACACAATAGATCAGTGATATATTGTTATAACTAGATTCGCAATGTCATACAAATATTCTCTAAAAATGTGTACCTACCCTTCGAGGTACAATACCTGAGTAATATATATCCATCTCTTTTCTTATATATATATATTCATCTCTATCTACCGGCCTTTGTCTTCCGTAATAATCCCCATGCTCATATTGTCTATCTCTTGTTATCTACAAACAATTTATATGTGTGTTGCTTTTTTTCAAACTGACAATGGATATTGTCGAACATTGTTTAAAGAGGTGTATTACTTTTGTACCCACTATCGACATATTCCATATCAATAACATCATTCTTTTTACAAATTACATGTTCCCTAGATTTGTTGTCAAATTTCAAACTTGATGAAGCGCTCGCTATCTCAAAACGTTCATCAAAAAGTCAAACCATTTCTATGTTATCATTTAAGCACAATGCGACATTTTTACTTAATGACATTTAATCCAACGACACTGAGACGACAAGCTACCACGGAAGTTCTAAACAAACTAAATAAAAATTGCGGCGCAAAGGACCGCAACGATATTTTATTGATGGTACATGTTTGAGATTCAGATTGCAAATCTAGGTATCATATCACAGCAATAGATCAGGAAAACCATCAACTAGAATAAATAATATTGACATTTTAAGCTAACATTCTTACAGCACGATGTGTCATCGAAGATTGCTTCACAGAAAATTATAATTATGAACCGAAATGTCACATACATGTATGTGTGTATTTATTTACATTGTAAATAAAACACGAAATCTATCGAATGTGAAGGTCGCTCACAATACATAATAGATTTAATACAAAATAATCGACAAAAATGTTTTTATGTTTAATATTATTGTTCGAATGTATGTTTGTTAATATCTCTTTTGCGAGTATATCTTCATTTACGAAACAATCCGAGAGAAACTAATATTTTATATACCAAAGTACTCTTGAAAAATCATATTAAATATTTCTCATTTATTACATGCATACATACATATTCTCGAGCCTCTTTTGTCCTTAGGTAATTTTTCGCGAGATTTCTGTCCATTGCTGATTCCATGATATTTGATGCATCTCATTTATTGATTAAAAATATAACAGTTTTTGTGAGACCATTCAAGTCTACATTGGAATTGAACATATCGATGTGCATGTTTTGTCAAAATAAAAAAAAATAGTTTTTTTTTCCCTAAATATTTATTATCAAAGCGTACGCTGCCATTTTTCATATAAGTTTTGTCATCACGAAGATTTTTGCGGTATGTATTTTTTGTAGTTGTAAATTTTATGAGCATTGCCTGAATGATACCATAGAAATATCAAGTAATTAATAATATAAATAAAAATTATTCCATCTAAAATTATCTACTAAACAACTATGCGATAAGTCGTAGGAGGACATATGAATGTGTCATTACTATGTTACTTTTGATATATTAGATACGTAGGTAGCTTTAAATGTTAAACTGCTTTTTGATTGTCTGATTCGCACAAAGACCAGACAGACTACAATTGAGGATTCTAATAGAATTTAATATAAGTTATTTTGATATGATTATATAATGTGGGATTTGAACTTGTTCTGATTTATTCTTTAATCTATCAAGGCAATAATAAATTATTTGATTAATGTGATTTCCTATTCCATATTATCAAAGTCAAGGAAAAAATATTTATACCAATACATAATTTTAATTAAATCATGTTGTTGACTTGACTCGTGTTATTAACATTTTCCTGATTCGTTAGTTTTTACAGGTGGATTAAATTATGACCTAATGTAAAATACTAAAAAACCATGAACACCAAATGAGTAGAAAATTACTGATTTTTTTACAAGTATTGTATCTACTTTTGATGATTTCAGACAAAAACAAAAAACTTTGTATACCCGATTTATAAATGAATATAATATTTATTTTCAACTTATTCCCTTTTTTTAATTTAGTCTGCATTATGAAAAAAGTTAGGATATGCAATACTCGTAATAGATATTTTTGTTGGCAGCCCGGAAGACAAAAACATAACATGGCAAGAATTGTTTTTCTCAAAATAATTGCTCGAATTATTGCTCTGAATGTTAAAGAACCTTTGTTGTCTCCTTGTGTTCGAAAAAATAATAATATATGAAGAGAGCTAGTGATAAAAATAGCCAAATTTATGAGATGCTAATTATCTTATATAAATCTCCGATTATAACTGTAATCCGGCAATAGCGAATACGGAAAAGTTCAGCAGCTCAATATGAAAAAAGCCAAATAGAAATTAGCCATTATAATGAAATGAAACTATGTCATAAACTGATTTTTGGTATGCAAAGTGATAAAATAATAACAATACAACAATTGTACTACAAAAATTCACAACGTGTACAATGTCTTGTTATTTTAAAATTTCTTTTCACACTGCATATAATAAACACCAAATTTGGGGCATTGCTGTTGTTTGTTTTATTATTTTCTTTACTACATCAGCTGATTGTCTTTGTACTTATCTATGTATAACTTTTATTTGTCCCACTGCCCTTATTAAATTCCTACTATGTACGAGATATATTTTACGTTATTATCTACTTATGTAGATTCGTTTGTAGTATTTAAATTTATCGATTATATTTCCGATACATATTAAGCAGCTGATATATAATTTATTGTTATGCTGACTCTAAACCCAGCTACCCACAGAATTTAATTACGCTAGACTCCCATCTTATGAAAAAGCTTTGACATAGTACTTCACAATGCTTTGAGAGTCAAACACATCAATTGAAGAGGCTTTTATTTAATTGAAATGACAAGAAACTATAATACAACACGATCTTTTATAATTCCACTGTGGTTTTGATTTCTAAACGTCACAGTAAATTTCTAAATATTGCGTTTAATTTTGGTTAAAATTAACTTTCGCCAAGTACCGACAGCAAATAACTTGAAGTCGAGTAATTCAACAAAATAAAGTTGGAGATCAATTGAAGATTTGATGGTAGAGTTTCACATTTTCAATCAAGAGATCCCAAGTTCAAATCTTCCTGCTGCTGCTGACCAACACTAACTTCACGACACAAGCATATTGTTAAGTGTGAGGATGTTTTGTTGTGTATAGATGGGCTTATTTCACACCTATATTCATCTTGAAAAAATATGTTTGTATCACGTCAACTTATGCCTTGGAATATTCTCTTTATGAATGTCTATATTATTTGTAATATATTTGTAAATACATAACAAAATACATACTTCAATAGTTACAAGTGGACTCAAATAATATTATTTATATTATGATTATTTGCACGTATTTCATGAATAATTTATCGTGAAACCTTTTGGTCATTACAACAAGTAATAATAATAATAATATTTACATATTCATACGTTATTTGGAGCATTGGAGATTTCCGATAACATTAATATGTAATGCAGGCTGTTGGCATTATTTTCTTATGGCAATAATGTTCGACGACATCTGGCGAGAAATGGACATATTATAATGTATGTTTTAATATACGATCAAATTATTCAATACAAGAATGTATTAGCTTACAAACATACTTTTCACTCTCATTCATAACAGTCTATATAATTCAAATAATTAATCGTACGTACATATATTTTCATCGTTTCAGATGGGATAAATCATATAAACTACATATATTTCTAACTTCCAAGGTTCAAACAAATAACTGTTTTTTTTATTAAATGTGTATCATTACTAAGCATGAAACTAATGAACTTATTTTTTTTTGTTACAGGTAAATATTGTCTATACTTTTCTGGATACCTACCTGTTTGGGGTGATGTGTATTTTATATTATATTAATTATTAACACAGTTTTAACTTTAATCAGAATTTATTCACTCAGTAAGTACAAAAAAAAGGTTGAAATAAAAACTCAAATGGATTTTATCAACATAGTTTCTATCGACTGACTCCGAATAAAAGTCTCTTCAAACCTTTCCCTTTTTTAAATCTCTTACAAGTTAAAGTCCCTGCTTTCTCACATCCTGAAAAATATTACTTACCCATATTTTTAACGTGGTTATTACACATCTCTTGTATTCTCTTGATCTTTACTTTAAGTCTTTATAAGTTGAGTTAATTTATAAAACAATATTAATTTTAACAATCCATTTATTTTGTACTATGTATACGTATGTTACTAATTTTTTTGCAATACTATGAAACTATTTATAAATAAAAAAAATCAAAAATACAATATCTTTTTTATAAATTCCAGTGATAAATAACTTACTGCTATAAAATTTTTAATGATCAAATAGTATTTATTCTTAACTCATACACACACGTATTCTATGAAAGAATAAATTAAACGTATGGCCTCACTAGACTTAAGTTTGGCGAATTAGTATTGTAGTCTAGGGGTATACATGGAGTTATCAGTGAAAAATGTGTTCAAATTTCAATTATATTTGTGCTGACATACTCGTACTTCATTTTGCAATAATTCTATTCCGACTGAGCGTATGGAGTGGTGAACTCATGCTGAGTCACAATTCTTCATAAATAATGATAAACAGTTTGTTATCATAATATCGCATAGACAATATGTATTGCTGCCGCGGTCTCGTGGTAACCATCTGTGAAATACTATGCAGTACGGTGCTCATACACACATCATACTGTTAAAGAGAGATTTCCCAGCGGTTCTATAACTTTCAAACTTAAGTGATGATGATGAAGTTATTATAATATAATATCTTCATTATTACAGCGACCCACTCTATTTCGTCCACGTTTTTCGTTAGAATATAAAATGGAATAAATCTCCATCACTAAAAATGATTTTATGCCAATCAGACAAATTTTCACACTATATAAGCCCTTTGTTTTTCTTGTCACGTCAATAAAGTACTGTAACAGGAGTTTTTTCGAGCTATTGGATACTTTTTGGGTAAAAAATCAGAAGCAATTTTGACCATAAATCATGTATTTGAAAGTATTCAAAACATGACCTGTAATATATGGAATTTCGTAGAAAGCGATATCAAAGAAATCACAAAAACACTCCAAAGCGCTTTGTTTTCTAAACATATGCATACGTAATAAAAGCATAAAATGGTGAATGAAGTAAATATTTATATAAGAATTTATTCAAATATAACATCTTTATTAACCCTTTAGGTTTTTTCGGTCTTAAACATCGTGTTCGGTGGTTTTCGAGATCTCCGTGTGGTAGTTTTCAACTAAAGCTTTCGGCGAACGTGCTGTCGCCATCTTCAGAGGCCTGAGTCAACAACACACTATCGCGTCACGTTCCCGCTCCGCTAGCGTTCGGGTGCAGACGATGGTGCGCCAAAGTGTTAATTTTCGTAACTATTGCGTATCTTAGCAACGAAATTGACACTTGCTTGCAACATCGTCTGCACCCGAACGCTAACGGAGCGGGAACGTGAGACGAAAGTGTGTTGTTGACTCAGGCCTCAGAGGAGTCTCCTGCCACACGGAGATCCCGAAAACCACCGAACACAATCTTTATTAAGTTCTAAGAATATTTAAACGTTCATTTACGACACGAACCTTAGTTTAATTAACGTAGTGTGTTACGAAGAGAGAGCAGCATCGAGTGACATCTGCCGAGGAAATCCCAAAGCAACGTGATGAGAACCCTGCGGTATTTTCTCACTACATACATACCTATCATCTTATACCTATCATCTTTTGGATAACTATCCATCTATCTATTCTCGTTATTATTACACACGGCATCAAACTATGTAAATATTACATTACATGTAGTACTGTACATATAATAGATGTTATTACACGGCTTATAATTTTAATATCAGCTCCTTATTGTTCACCTACGTGAAACTTACGGTCTGTGAAAAGAGCTTCACAGTTGAAAGCAAATATGCATGTAAAAATAATGTGCGTGAAAATATTTCTTATATTATTTTTCAAGAGTTTCACATTGGCACAAAAGATTAAAATTTGGAACAAGATTTTTTATGGGATAGAAATTTAGCTGTCACGAAAACTAGTTGGGTTCACAATGGAATTCGAACTCTAGATTTCTTGGTTGTAAAATCGTAATGAATATTTTGCTAAAATTGAAAAAATCCCAATATGAAATTGAGGTTCCATTCATAAGTAAATCAACTCTTCCTGACAAGTAGGTACTTGGAAAAAAAATTGATTAAATAAATTCAACACGTCAAAAAGTGATTTTTAACTTTATCCAAAACAATACTGATAAAATACAGAGCAAATGTAGAACATGTCTATATATTATTGAACTAATATGTACGGTTTATTTCTGAATAATAAAATGTATATCCGCAAGATTTAAATCAAATTTTCACCATCCCGCTAACCGACTGGCACTCTGGCAAAATAATAAAGTATCGATACGCGATGTAAATATAAATAAACAATATTGTCAAAAATGATATATCGCTGAGAGTGCTTGAGATTCTAACCACAAATTTAATATCAGCGAAAAATTGAGCGAATATTGTAGCTAAACGTTGCCAAAAACAACATAAGGCATCCACACTGCAAAAAAGAGTTATAGTGTATATCTGTAACTTATGGATAAAAATAATATATAAAAATAGAAAAACCAATTCCATGGAGCACTCGGGATAGAATTAGTTTTCCATTCTTTTCGAAAGAATAAATACATTTTACATTTAAATAAAGTCAGTGATGAAGTTTGCTACTCGTCCTGAATGCCATATTTTTGTGAGCACGGAGAGGACCCCTTGCATGTTTGTGACATGCGGCTGATCTACTGAATACCCTACATATGGGATATGCCGAGATGGTATAGTAGTAGTATAATAATAAAAATCCTATTTTTGCGTCAGTGTTTTGATGGTTGCGTTTGTTTCGGAAAATCTAAAAGAGTAAGTTAGTAAAAAAAAAGGTTAAAGTATATTGAAAAAGAAACACAATATGTAGTTAACTTCCAAATGACTTTATTAACTTCGCGTACTAGTATTCGGAGACTCTCGTCTCCATCATCAGGCGATTAGTAAAAAAGTGTCACTTTTTACTAATCATCAGGCGATTAGTAAAAAAGTGTCACTTTTTTACTAATCGCCTGATGATGGAGACGAGAGTCTCCGAATACTAGTACGCGAAGTTAATAAAGTCATTTGGAAGTTAACTACATATTGTGGTTTTTTTTCAATTATCTTGAAATGGACTTCCAACAAGTACCTTCGGTCAACAACATTAATGTTTTAAGGTTAAAGTATGTTTGAATAAAAAAATAGAGTAAAGTTTTCATAAGTTTCACTATGGTCAACTTAATTACGTAGTAAGAATCTGTTTTCACAATAAAACAACAAACTTTCTTAAAACAAATTGACATTTCAACCATACACCGCAGTTCAAGTAATTAGGTATGTAATAAGTACATAAAGTTCTGATCCGTAACTTCACTAGGTTAATAAATAACCACATTGAAAGATTGAGTTTAAATTTTCACAAGTTTCACGTTGGGAAATAAATTACTTAAAATACTGCACCACTCGAAAACATGATCAGAATGAAAAAATGAAAATACTACTCTATACGTAATACAAAATGAATTTCAGTAGTCGGAAAATTTCAGAGAATTATGCAAGAGGTTTAAAGCTTTAAATCGCAAGTCAACAAGAATCTTGCCGCACAGACATAAAGTAGAATTCTCCACATAAAACTTTGTACGTGATCTTGCATACATCTTATGTATATTATCGAAGATGTTTAGGTCAAGTTAGTAGTCCGCAGTTTACGATGTGAAAATTACCTTTAATAAGAACTTGTTAGGTATACGAGTATGAAATGAGGTTGTTTGCTAAACTTCGATGTCAAAGTTTAAACATATTAATTGTAGGAAAGTTAATTTGATAATTCTGGAGAGTGTGGAGGTGTTCAAGACGAGGTTAAAAACCCTATCGTTCGGGAGGTGTTATGATTCTTGAATGGGCCCTTGCGGTGGTTTTTCCACAAAACGGCGCATCATAAATAAGTTGTCTAGTTATTATTATTATTATAATTATTTATTTTTCTAATAAAAATGTAGATGTTTATATACTCTGCTATTTTAGTGCCAACACTTATTTATGCAAGTGAGACGTGGACATGGTTAAGGAAGGATGAATGTGACATAAATGCAGTAGAAATGAGATCGTTGAGAAGGATGTCTGGTAAAAGTCTGAGAGATCGTGTGCGTAACAGTGATATACGAAAGGAATGTGGAATTAAAGTTGGTGTAATAACAAGAATGAATGCTAATAAGTTAAGATGGTTTGGGCACGTGGAAAGAATGAATGAGAACAGAATGACTAAGAAGATTTATTTGGCTGAAAGGAATGGTGCGCGGAGACGTGGACGTCCGAGGATTCAATGGCAAGATCGTTTAAATCAAATCCTACTGGACGATCATGTGTTGAGCACATTGAACAGGAGAGCATGCATGAGGAATTGTATGACAGTGACGGAAACGAAAGATGTATGCAAGGATAGAAGGAAGTGGCGCTCGATCCTTTCTGCCTAGGGAAGCGGCGCGATGGTATGTATGTATGTTTGTGTATACAATATTTGACAGTGATTAATAGTGAGATATCCGAATGTGTAGAGGTTCTTTCAACATAATAGTAATAATAATACTATTGAACTTTTGACGGTTAATTTGATAACTTCATATAGCACTAGGTGCTGGTATTCGGAATCGATCGAGTTGTACCATGTATAACTTTCATTTGATAAATAGTTTGTCATTCTCACTTTTCCGTAATATTTTTTTCAGACATTGTACAAACGATTCATTATTTTTAACTTTCCTTTTAATTTTCCGGCAAATTATTGCACACCAGCAAAGCAGAGGGAAGAAAGATTTTGGAGCAAGCCACAATCTGAAATAATTTCGTTGCTTTGTTCTATTAGACTTCATCAGTTAACATATGTATTTATTTCTAAAACACATCAAATCACCTTAAAATAAGCAAAAGTAATGTGCTACTGCTTGTTTATAAATTGCAGAGAAAACGTTTCATTTATTTATTTAATTATATATAACCATGTTGTATTTTTAGGCATTGAACCTGGTATATAAACATAACTAGGTATAATATTGTAGTATTTTTTTTAATGATAATTAAATTTTCAATCTTCTGGAATAGGACACTTAAAACGTTGAAACTAGTTTATTGCTAATAAATAAGTTTCAAATTACCTGGTAGCATATATTGTTTTATGAAAACATTGTCATTAAATGAGAATCTACCATTAGAATAAATCAATTCGCCTTCATATATAAATATAGAGGAAATAAAATTTGATGGATTAATTACACGTTCTGACACTATAACGTCATTTTTCTTGTAATATGTAAAGTTATTTATTGAAACCAGCATTGATCGTATATGTCCTTCGGAAAGGACTTTGAACTGTGAAGCTTTTAGTAGGCGTACTAGTATTTTATCGTCTAATTTGGGTTAGTCGGAAGAAATAGCGTCTCTACGAGAAACTCACCCTTCGTTGGTATATTGATTATCTTTGTTGATGATATAATTATTATATGTGTAAAGTTGCTTGTTATCAGTGTACATTTATAAGTTAATAAATGAAGAAATGGAAAATTAAATTATGTGGCTCCCTTCTCTTTTAACATCAAGGATTTCAATAACTTCAAAATTTGTAGACTTACATTTCAAATTCTGCTAACGACTTTCTCTTCTCTTATTAAAAACACAAGCGTTTGACTAACTGTAAAACACTTAGGGTTTATTGATAATCGAGATTCAATTTTTTTTTTAAATTAATCTTTTCACATTGTGACACTTTTCACGAGATTCCTAATCACATTAATTAGTAAATTTTCTTTCATTCTCGGATATATTCAGTTACATGTATGTAAGTATGTATTTTTCAATTTGTATAAAGCTTGAGCTATAATTTTACTCAATCTCTTCACATTCACAGCATAGATATGGATTCTTTTATTAGATTTACTCCTTTCTTTATTCAGAACATATTTCTGAACCATCCATTTTCTCTTTAGTCTCAATATAATAAATATCACTAGAAAGGGTACTGTTTATTTATGGGTTTAACCTACATCTTTCTATCGTCAGTTAGAACAGGCCTTAAACATACATTTAATATGTGAATTTTTCTGTATACAACTATGTTGCTAGACTAGCAAGTCTACCGAGTTCAATTCATATGATATTCAGGCACGCACAAAAGGTAAATAGGTATTTTACATTTTCAATTTCTTATTGGTTTTCAACAATGGACCTTCGTCAAGTAGAATCTTAGATTCAAAGATTGGCGTATTATTTGATATAACTTAACGAGCAAGTTTCACAAATATATTTTGAATTATGTATGTATACCCCTTTCAATTTGGAGTGCTGTTTCAAAGTTGGATTACCAATTCATTATTCTTATTTGGTAGTTTGAAGTCACATCACAAATTCTACAGCGCGTCAATGCAGTCGGGAAACATGTTCAGTCTCAATAGTACACAAAAAGACGATGGTCCTAGCTTGGCCATGTTTTGAAAATGTCCAAAAGAATAGTTGGCCAGAAACATAAATGTTCTATCATTCACAAGGTTTCTGACAACCTGGATATCCCTTCTTCACAATATTTTTTTTATGATAATAACAACGAAGTGCTAGGAATATCATGTGAAGTTGTGACTCAGTTGACACAAAAACGCTCAGAGTGGAATAAGCTGCTTTCTGCTCTCCACTTCTGAGTGAAGCGTTTAAGGGTGATCAAATGAAATTTTCAAAAATATTTTGTATTGGTTGTTAGTTGGCTTATAATTTTAATTGCTTGCTTTTTTATTGTCTTTCTAAAGATATTTATAATTGGTTCGTTGATCGTCATTTTTATATTTTCTGATGAGATCATCTATTTGGATGACAATAATTAAATTGAATATAATGGTGGTGTCATCAAAGAAATTAAAACACGTCAGTTTTTGGTTTCACAATATTGATAAATTATTAGTACAGTGATTACAAAATGGTGTGAAATGCTTTTAATGGGCAATAAAAATATATGTGATTTCGATATTTTTTTACAATGCTTATAAAACAATGACAATAATCATAAAATTTTATTTTTTCAACAATTACGTGGTGACGATTATACAAGATGTAGAAATTATAGTTGAAAAGTTATGCAAATTTAAATGCTTTTTACATACCTATTGAAATCATCAGATATTAGGATATTAGAAAATCGCTGTCGAAATTTGGAAGTTTTCTAAACTCGATATTTTAATTAAATTCCTACGACATAAAGAACCGTTTGAATTTGACAAAGAAATTCAAATAAACTGTATAACCCTTCACAAATATATAAAAAGGTCTGTCATTATTTTAAATGAATATAAAACCAAAACCCAAATAACTGATTTTATATAACTGAGTATTACATTAATTTTTTTTTCAGAATAAGTTGCGTTGGTTTCGCTCATTTCTGTCGAAAATGTGATTTTTATGTGAAAACATTTCGACATTCGATAACGTGTTTAGGACACATTATACAAAATAAATAGGGGCAACTTCTTCTCTTAAATGTATATTATCAACTGTTTGATAAAGTATTTTTATAAAAGCTTGCAAGATTTTATCAGGTTATATTATCAATAAAATATAAATAAATATTGCTATTCATTTACTTTAACTCTGAATATCGTCATAATATCTCATTTTATTTCGTATATCTTTATACTATGTCCAATAAACTAGTAATAGAGAATATAAGATACCTACGTCTTGTGATTTGACTCGATTGATAAAAAAGTTGAAATCGTGACTGAAAGGATACATTCAACATAAATATATAAATTATCTACTACTTGTATTTTTGTGGAATATAAAATGACGGAAGGAGAATTTTTATTCATGAAAAAGTTGTAATAAACTTTGCAAAAGTTTGTTTGAAAATCGTGGGAAAAATTTATGTCGTCCATCGGATCTTGTTGAGTTTTTTGCACTTGTGGTAAAAATGTTTATTTTCTGATTCTAGTAATTAACGTAGTCGGAAAAATTATTTATTTGTTCTCTTTTTTCGTACGTTTTTTTTCAGTTTTAGGAACTCTTGCCATTTCATTATTTTTATTCACGTTTTACACCTAACTTTTCACAAACAATATATGCTTACTAATATCGCTATCAATTTTACGACGGAGAATTCCTTTAGCACTCAAATAGACAATAAAACTAATAATGGAATAATTTAAAGTGGACATCTTGACGTCACGTGCTGCGTGGAGAGAAGTACCGTCTCCTCCGCCTTATATTGGAGGGCAAGATAGAAGGAAGACGGGGAGTTGGCAGAAAGTTGATGTCCTGGCTGCGCAATATTAGAGAATGAACCGGAATGAGGACAGTGGATGACCTGTTCAGAGCAGCACAGGACAGGGAAGTTTTCGCCGGAGTGATCGCCAACGTCGGGGGGACCTGACATGGCACAGAAAGAAGAAGAAGGACATCTTGATCTCAAAGTACAAACTCTGATCTATGATTTGATGGTAATCTAGTGGAATTTTGTGTTAAAAACTAAAACATATTATTTTAATCACATATTGTGTTTACGTAAATAACTTTATCATTTTTTTTCGAATATGAGCTAAGTATGAGGCATTTTCTTTCGACAAATTATTAGATGACAATAAAGGGGCCATTATGTCAGAGATTATTCAACAGAAGTTGATCACTTAAAATGTTAATTTAATTGGGACAATAGTGCCAATTATAGGTTTTTTGAGATTTTCATTTATAAACATTTGACATTTTATTATCTTGTATTATTTCCAACTGTGTTCCAATTTATGATATTTAATTTATCGTGTTTAAGATAAGCAAATTGTATTTATATTATAACGATCTAATTCAAATAACAATAAAAATAAACATTAGAAAAACGATTAATGACTAATTAACTACATTATGTGAACATAAAAATTAATGGCTTCAAGACTTTTGATATCACGAAACGACAATCTATGCGATTGAAATCAAGTCGATTTGTCGTGAGATAATAATATGGTGAAAAATTTCGCAAACTCAACAAAAACATTCATTAACGAAATATTTACTGCATTATTTTTTAACTGATTAAAATTGTTATCATTAATCATGGTTCTAATAATATAGGTACACTTATATGATTTAATTAATAGAGTTCTTTTTGTACTAGTTTATTGCGGATTATGACCTCCAATAGCACGCGAGTTCAGTGTTCGATACAATTTCTTGGCAATGATGCCTGTATTAAGTCTATAATATACAACGCGTATTTTTTTAATCACTATTCAACTTTAAACTATCAATACATATTCATTTATTTACATAATACGCCCCTCAATATTCCTCTTCATAGTGCAGGATGGACATTTTCCATTTATAGCGATTCTGCACGTCTCAAGACATTCTAAACACTTTGAGCTATTGACTTAGGAACGGTGTTCTTCTTTACTTTGCATTTTTTTTAATATTGTGAAATGCGTTCCGATTTGTTATCTTAAAAGTTAAGTTATTCATTTGGCTTTCCGTCTTCTACGCGTCCTTTATTTCAAATACGGCAAAGGGTTGAAGTACGGTATAGACTTGATTTTTTTAACAAAATTTAATTTTCTCGTTTTTAATTGATGTCTTTTTATTTAAAATAGTGCTATGCGTTTGCTCATTATACAAGTTTAAGCAGAGGTATATCATGAAAGTTGTAAGAGTCAAGGAGAAGCAATAAAACATTGAAAAACTACGGTGTGATACGTTTGATTTATGATAATATGAATTATAATACCAATAACAATACAGAATTTGTCGATATAATACAAGATATTTATCTCTATCAACAGCTGCTCCACTTGTCCATGTACTGTAAAGTAGTCAAATAATATCTCTATAGGTTATAATATATTACATATGTATTATATAGTATTGTACAGTAGACCACCTCGAATATACCCAGTCGACCTTCGTTCAATATATTAACACCGTCTCTTGATATAGCATAATATAAATATTTACTGTGTTTAACCGACTTTAATAAATACGTAAAACAACATCTTTGTAGAAAAGATCTTAGTTTAACATAGCACGTATAGGCAGAGTCAGTTTGATTGGCAAAAGTTTGTTAGCAAAGAAATAGTATTTGTCTGTTAGCAAAGAAAAAGTAAAGCATTGGAGATCGATCTATGTAATCACTTTTTATTCTTGGACAGTTTTCATCGAGAAAATTATTGTTTTCTTGTTTTTTTCTTATACCTGTTGGTTGTTTTGTGTTGTTGGTTAAAATATGCATTCGGGTGATAGCTCAAGTCGAGATTACATTAATCTACGTTCTGTAAAACTGTTGTATAAATATGACCCCTTTAAAGAGAACATTAAGTACATATTTTTTTTAGATTATAGAAGCTGTTAGTAACTTTTAGAAAAATAAACTTTGAGTTCAAAAAATATTTGAGTAAGCATTTCTTTTCAATCAAATTACCTTCAACATTTGCTTGAAAAAATACCATTTATTTTATCAAACTTGAAATGATGTTGTATCAGAAAAGTTCTATAACATCCGATAGGGGATTATTTATTAGAGTTTATAACTTTTTACAAATAAATTTATAATACAATCGTTTAACGTATCCAAAATCTTCTAAAGTAGGTACTGATTTATTTCCTCTTCAAAATCTTCAAAAGTAATATTTGGAAAACCACCCAACATCTCCTATCTATATATGTAATGATATACTAATGGTCAAATGGACAAAAGTTAACTTTTTTACTTATTTTACTTGATCGGAAATCTTATTTAGCTTATGATGTATGAATTTGATAATCAATATTGTTGAAAATTGAATTATTGATATAATGGTTTTGTAGCGCCTAGTTAAATTCAAATATGGTAATATAAATACTTGTTATTATTATAAAATACATTAGTTACTTAGTAATTCGCTGTCATTCACCTTGCATGTTTCATAAAAAAATATTGTATTAAAAGAAAATAATGTTTTACTTGACATTTCAATTACGAAGATACTAATTTATAATTTAATTTAAGTTCTAAGTATTTTTACGGCCATATTATTTTATTCAAAATAAGTACCTTAACGATAATATTGATTGTCAGTAAAAATAGCCACTTCATAACTTTCAATTATATCGATTGTCAGTAAAAATAGGTACTTCATAGCTTTAAATTATATTTAGTAGGCACATTCCAATAGCGTAATAAAGCCTTAACTTTCAATTACATTCATGACAAGTTAATAAGAAGCTTAATTAAAAATAGGTACTTCATAGCTTTAAATTATATTTAGTAGGCACATTCCAATAGCGTAATAAAGCCTTAACTTTCAATTACATTCATGACAAGTTAATAAGAAGCTTAATTGAAAATAGGTACTTCATAGCTTTAAATTATATTTAGTAGGCACATTCCTATAGCGTAATAAAGCCTTAACTTTCAATTACATTCATGACAAGTTAATAAGAAGCTTAATTAAAAATAGGTACTTCATAGCTTTAAATTATATTTAGTAGGCACATTCCAATAGCGTAATAAAGCCTTAACTTTCAATTACATTCATGACAAGTTAATAAGAAGCTTAATTAAAAATAGGTACTTCATAGCTTTAAATTATATTTAGTAGGCACATTCCAATAGCGTAATAAAGCCTTAACTTTCAATTACATTCATGACAAGTTAATAAGAAGCTTAATTAAAAATAGGTACTTCATAGCTTTAAATTATATTTAGTAGGCACATTCCTATAGCGTAATAAAGCCTTAACTTTCAATTACATTCATGACAAGTTAATAAGAAGCTTAATTAAAAATAGGTACTTCATAGCTTTAACTTATATTTAGTAGGCACATTCCTATAGCATAATAAAGCCTTAACTTTCAACTACATTCATGACAAGTTAATAAGAAGCTTAATTAATCCCATGACAAAAACTGTAAGCTTGTAAGTATTTTTTTATGAATAACTCTTCTTCTCTTTAGACTTTTCCTATTAACTTTTGAACGAAGATCTTCTCCATTTCTTTCCATATTTCCACATTTCTGACTAACATTTACATTTTTTTGTGTTCGGAGCTTCAATTATTAAAACAAGCTTTAAAGAATTGTGTGATTTGTGGAGTAAGTGACTAATATACTGAGATCATCATCATCGCTCTTCTCGGGAGCACAGGGCAGAAACCAGCCTCCTCCATTCAGAGCGACCCTGTGCCAATTGTGTCACCTCCCCCCACGACATTCCCAGCGCTCTGATATCGTTTTTTAAGCAACGGTGTATTTGAAAGAAAGACGCCCGGGCTGTTGAAACCCTTGTGGACGGAAGAACAGTGCTATTTTTGGACAACTATCATCCCCAGATACTCAAAGTGAATACATGCATCATTCAATTATTAAATTTGTCAATTTTGTCTTTATATAATTTTTAATATAGATGTTTCTAAAATGAAAAACTAGCAAAAAGTCACACAAGAAGAGTGAATACAATACGTTTCCTGAAATATGACACAGGAAGCTCTCTTTCAGATATATATCTTTGTGAGAGACATTTCTATTTTGGCAAATGCACTTCTTGAAAACACGAACTCTAACACAGCTTCCGTTGTGATAATATATTATATGAAATGCTGCAATAAGTATTATTTATGTACTTATTTATCGCATGACATCACAATGAGATCGCTCTCATATTTCTAAAGAGAAAATCAAATTGTCAAAGCGGTACCCTTTTTTACCCTTCTAAATTCTCTGTTTTCTTTTGCAAATTTTTAGTACTTTTTCCTCAAGACTTCAATGGTAGGTTAATGTCAAATACCGCTGCTTTTCGTCGAAGACTTTTTTGCATAATTTTTTCTCGTTTTCAGGTGCTTTTCGTCTAAGAATTTTTTGATTAATATTTACTTGTTTTCATGTTCTTTTCGTCTTAGAATTTTTTGATTAATATTAACTCGTTTTCAGGACATTTGCCATAAAGATAAAAAAAAAAACTTTCTCGATTGACTGGTTTTTAAACAAAACTTTTTGACAGTATATTTATAAGGTGTCAAATGGGTACTTGGTAGGTACAATCACGCATTTAAACAATCATAGATAAAACACTGAATAATTTAGGTATACATTTGAATGTACATATGTTTTTTCATTTCGTTTAAAGTACAATGTAAAATTTTGTAATTAATTGTTTAATTTATCACCCGGATGTGCAAGTGCTGAAGTATTTTCAGTAGTTTCTAGTTAGTTACATTGTAGTTTTGTTAATTTGAAACTAATATTGTTATTCTTATCAGCTGTTTCTGTATTAACATACAATGTATGTACTAGTAAGTATAGTACGTGCGAGATTACACTCTGATACATGTAGGGAAGTCAACGTAATACGAACCAATAGGAAAATTATCTATAATATTAAATAATGGACTAAATGAGATAAAAGCTCTGTGTTCAAAGGGCCTAGGAAATTTGCAAATGTTGGTTAGTTGGAGAACCAATACACATTGAATTTTACAAATAATTTATTATAACATAAACCAGTATCTATCACCACAACTATTATACTAAGACGGAATGCCATATAGATCTATCCTTACTTACTTCTTTTACTTCTTCTAGATTCATACTATTTCTCATCACGCACTTCGATTTCTCTAACTCAATACGCGGCCGTTTTTGAGGACTACAGTGTTCCAAGATTGCACACACGTACAAAGTGCTCTATTTGAGTTTTAAAATATGTATAGTTTTTAATGTAAAATAGTACAAATAAAAACACTTAATCATTAACTTATATAATACTCGGATCTTATCAAATAGCATAGAAAGTTTTTTATTTTAAGACATATGTACTTATTGTTTAAAATTACGTCTAAAACTTTTTTTGTATTTTTCTATCACGGCATATCCTACAAGTGGGTTTGGCTAATGCAGACCAACAGTATGTAAGCAACCGCATTTTTCCTACTTGTATCTCAGATATAAAATAGGCTCTTTGCATTTAGATATGTGTATTGTTGTCCTACGACACATCTAGACAAGATAGTGTCATAATACACGAAGACTATTGTTTGTATATTCCCTTCTCTGTTAGTTACTACCAGCATACTCTAGGGAGAGTTTAGGTTAATTAGTTTATGTTTGTTGTTGTAATAACACTGTTGTCCATTGCACAATACTACTATTACGTTCTATTATAATAGTAAGAGGAGTTTATACATATTGTTTGTAGAACTACGTACCTACTACATTTCTGTCATACAATTCTCACTTGGGTGATTTTTAGTAAATTAATGTATTAACTTGAGATATTAATCTAATTAGGTATATTAGTTATTCTCAACCTTACTATTACTAATTATTATAATTATAAAAGTAACTTTCGATTATATGTATCTTGTCCTTCAATTAATTAATACTTATTTAAGTTAAGTGAGTAATTAAAGCATATTTAATTTCTTAATTATAGTGTCAAGATATTTATGGTTATATGGAATTCCTCTTTATTTCTTGTATCCTAATATGTCTCTCCAACATAAGTATTAAGATATGTTGATGTTAATACTTTTCGGGATATTTTGGATGTCGGAAAACTCCTACCTTTGTATAAAAAATTGTTGGATCGTGAATTGTTGGGATTTACTTACTCCATCCACCATCTGTCGCTACAACATGCGATCCTATGCCATGTGCTCCAAGCTTTATTTCGTCACTCCATCTTGTTGGCGTTCAACCCTTTCCTCATCTCCTTTCCAATAGAAAATTAAAAAAAAAAATTGTTTTCTTGTTCTATATGTTTTACTGTCGAGAGAGACGTCTTTCGTCTTGTAAGGACATTTATTGCCAATATCTACTAGCACAGTCATCATGCTACTTTGCAGTCATCACCAATGCCTCCAGTTTGCAGATAGATGATATCATTCAATTATTAAATTACCTACCCATCAATTACAATGGGTTTTTATTTGTTTGGATTTTGTACAATTTGTTTAATTAAATCCGTTTAGATATTATTTTTCACAGCTCATAATATAGCCTTCATCTGCCATAATTAAATGTTTTTAGAATAAACAATCTTCTCCGTATTATTTAGTAATCGCCAAGCTTCTTCAGTAAGTTGTATTCATAAACCATAACGATAGATCTTCAAATCATAAAGATTATCTCATCTTTGTGTAAATGTAAATAAATCTAGTACCTTATTGTATACAGAAAATAGTTTTTATAATTGTGTTATCACAGATATAACTTATCTTATATAATTTCAAAACAATATGGTTATAATAATGGTATTATTACTATGGGCTATGATAGAAATTTGAAATTCTCTGGTCATTGTCTCTTAGATTGTTGATTTTCAAGGGTAGATAAGACAGGAAACACCATTACATACAAAAAGCGGCGAAGGTTAAAATTACTTCAAACAATAATATCTCATACGTTTATTCATTCACACAGTTAATTATTACGGTACAATCACTAAACAATTAACGGTTATTTTTTACTTACGTATCAATTGTGAATGATGCTAGGTGAAATAAAAATCTTAGAATTTGTGGGGTTCCCGATAAAGAAACAGACCCTTTCCAATATACTTTTGAGTGTGCTTTGTGAAAAACGGATATTCGTAAAACATCATGTACCTTAACGATAAATTTAACATTTTCTATTCAGCGATGAAGTTTGTCACTCATCCTGAATATTGTTTCTTTAATTTTCATCACGTGCAGTTAGTGAACTAGCTACCCCACTTTTGAAAATATATTGATAGGAGATAGAAAGATAAGTTTATTTTCTAATTGAGAAACTGTGTTTTTAAGAAGTTTTACTTGTTGTTCACTTGTTGTTCATGCTATATTTTGTGTTGTATAATATTTCTGGAATAAAAAAATATTATTATTATTATTATTCATTCTCTTAGCAGATATTTCAATTGTGAGAAATGATGATCATAGAAAGCTCAGTTGTTAAGAATGTCCGTGTGTGATTTTTCCCACTTTCACATTTTCTTAAATAAAGCTCTAAACATTTATTTACAAATGTCGTTTTTAATTGGTCTAAAAATTATGATTTGAAATTTAATAACTTATGAAAATTTAACACTTGACATGTTAATTGGTATCTCGTATTCTATCATCATATAAATATTCAGAAATGATTTCTGAATCTTCATTAAAAATATTTATATAGAATCAAAGTAGATTTAAGTAAAACACTGCATTTATTTCACTATGAATAATATATGACTCAGAGGTTTTCGGGTATTCCATTTCGGTTATTCCAAGTACTATTCAATAAATATTTACTTTCCATGCTTGATCTCATTTGAAATTGATTTAAGAATATGTTTAAACTAATTAAAAACGAAACACATGTGAGCCACTCCATTGACAATAAACTAAGTTGATGAAATATTAATGTTAAACAACTCATACATCTGAAATAATATATTATTACGTGTCGAGGTATTGTTAGTGAAATTCAAAGGAAACAAAATCATCTTATAATATGTAAACTTGTCTAATGAAAGTTTGAAGTAATTCTGTCAAACAGACATTGACAAAGTTATGTCAAGAACTGTATGTAGGTATAATGTAAAATAGATTGAGACACTTTGCAGCAGTGATATATTTATGATGAAAAGCTTATCGTTGGAAATTACATTTGAACTGAAAGCTTTTGTTAGCTACTCAGTAAAACATGCTGACACAGAGCTTTTGGTGAGAAAGCTAATAAATTATTATTGACAAAAGTGCTGCTTTCCTTCCTCTTTCCTTTCTCCGGAAATATGCAGCATAAAGGAGGGATGTATTTAGTGTTACTGATTCATGAAATATGTAAGACCTCATATAGTCATAGATTACTGCGGAAAACTCGCAGTTTAATAAAGAGTTTATAAATACTTTGTTTTTTGTTATTCTTTGATATGTGCTTAGCTGTATTAAAAAATGTCCGGTGATGGCTGACCAAAAAGAACGCTGTTATTCCATCTGCAAAGTGCTTGACAGTCTAAACGATTCTCTTTCTTAATACAATGTTCCAAAGAGGTGACTTGACTAATGCAAAAATGTTCTGAATGAAGGACTTCTTTGTTTAAGAATCTTTCTACCTATTTACACCATTCTGACATTTCCATAATTGAGTAGCCAGTAATTGCATGCAATAGTTATGGAAGTCCTCTTCTTCGAGCCAATAAAAAATGAGACTTTCAGGATGGTTGGCGCAACTTATCGCTAAATTTAAAAATATGTTCAATGTCACGTCGTACGTCATGGTTTATGAAAACACGGAAAAGGACAAGAGAAAGATCGCCACAGGATTTTGGAAATTCGTATTAACAAGTTGTGGTGAAAATAATGATGTACAATCATGTACAAATTGCATACCTACTACTTCATACTATCCTTCGTAACTACACATAATAATAAATCTTATATATAAATTTCAACAAGCCAGTCTATGATACTAATTTATGCGAATGAATTAGAAACTTGGAGTAAGTTGTTGTATCATTTATTAACTAAACCTACTGGGAAAACTAATTATAAGTTTTGTATTAGATTTGAGAAAACATCTTAACTCCAGATATTGTTTCACAATCGCATCGCTCTGTTTCTTGTTATTAATATCAAAGTCGTTATTTTATTTCCCATCAAATATTGTTAAAAGTGATAAATTTGGCCGAAAATTTTGTCTGTGATGAATGGAAGTGTTTCTTCTTGAATCAATCATTGAAGAAAATTTTAATAAACCGAATTTAGCTAAATTGTTTTCCTAAGAAAATGTATTACTTTTGTTAATATTTTTTATATTACCATTATTTTTTTGGTCTTGTGGAGCGAATGGATGGTGTAAGATTGACGAAGACGGTGTATTTATCTGAAAGAGAGGGTGTGAGAAAGCGCTGACGTCCAAGAACTACGTGGCTTAACCACGTGGATCAAATTTTCAAGGACGGTCGCGTGTTAAATAAGAGGAATCGGCGTGCATGTATGAGAAACTGGATGAATTAGAGGAAGCGAAAGAAGTATGTAAGGATAGATCGACATGGCGTTCCGTTCTCTCTGCCTACCCCACCTGGGACACGGCGTGAGGGTATAGTATAGTATAGTAGTACCATTGTTTATCATTCTCTCTTATCATTTTGTTGTATCCTACAAAATTGAACACCAGCGGCTAAACTATGAATGTATCATGTAAAAAGAACATCCTGTTTTTAAACTGAAATTTCTGTACGTAACCTGTGTTAAATATACGTGGCTTCTAAATTACGTAGTAGGGAACGTTGTTGTTTAAACTGTTGATATCTTCTTTTAAATTCTTCTTTTAAGATCTTCGTTTCAATCATCTTAAATTCTCTCGTGGGCCGTGCTTTCTATTTTGAACAGCATATATCTCTCTCTCTCTGGTTTCAATCCTGGGATTGGTTTGCAGCAATTATCTCTTTAATTCTTCTCCTCCACTCCTCCCTGTCTTGTGCGGTTCTTTTGAATTCTGCAATATATCATATAACATATAACACGAAAAGGACGATAAATATGATCATTGCATACATTTAGTCCTTCACTAGCAGCTTACTTGTGGAAGCAAATGTAGGTATTTATTTTTTAAATTCATGAAATAATAAGCAACATGTATAATGAATAATGAATTATATAGATAAAGATTTACGTAGAGTATAAAAAGTGTAACTGCTGCTTTCGCAAAGCTCGTGTATAATAAATCAGACGAGATGATGAAATAATATTATAACAATGGTAAAAATGTATATTGAAATCAACTATGACAAACTGGAAGACTTGTAGTTTTCTTTTCTATGCAGAGCGCGTCACGTGAAATTCGTCAGAGAGGTATGAAAATTGCATACTAAATAATCATGAAGGAGTACAAACAATCTCTTGTATTGTACACTAACTTTAAACCTAGCGTTGTTCGAGAAGTTTCAAATTTTTAAAGCACACGTAAATAGAAAGCATCATCTTTGAAAAAAAAATACTATAATCATCTATTACATTAAGATATTTGGTTTGTGTTGGAAGCTTAATGTAAATTAAAAGCCCGATACAAGCATTTTATTGTTCCCAAACATGCTTTTTATTCAATGTTTTATAATTTTTTTTTTTTTAAAAGATATATCTGGGTTTTGTTATAAACCCAAATACAACCCTATACACCTTTCACAGTAAGCTAAAAGCTTGTGTCGTGAAAGGGGAGTTTGCCGGCACCTGGGATCGAACCACGGACCCCCTGTTCACGAGGCCGAGACTCTACCTCCAGGCTACCGACGAACTCGAATATTTTATTCACCTTTAGCCATTTTTCAAATTTTATTGCATTAGAGTCATACAGTTTATCTCTCAATATAAATATAATAACAACACAATATCCCATAACAACACATGGGGCTTCCTAGTCTTCCTACAGGACAAATCAGGAGCTTTTGGTGCAGCACAGACTATGCCACAATGGAGTGTCCATTGTGCCCTGTCACTTGCACTATGGAGGATATTTTTGACGCATCTCCACCTACTGTGCGTTTTGCACAGTACTGGAGATTAGTTTGATTGGTTTTTTTCAGGGTTTCGAGACGATAAATGAATAAATAACAACGCATGAACCAATTAAGACTCTACAAATTACCAATACAACTAGTACAAAACATCAATACAACAAAGCTACAAAACATAAACAGATCAGAAACATGGTTGAAATTTGAAATAATAGAAATATAAGAACAAAAAACTTTTAAAATTGAGTGAATTGAGTAATTTTGGGTTCATCTTTGGACATAGGCTTCCACCACGATCTTATCTACTTCTTTTGCTTCGACTTGCTTCTAGCGATCTTCTTAACATCATCACCATTATTAGCTTTTGAGGTCGCATAGACTCACCTGATATATTCATATAGTGATAATATCGAATACATAATATGTAATAGAAACGTATAACATTGAAACACACGTGAACTGAATCGTCTTGATTATTGTGTTTGCTATGAATTCTCGACATCGCAAAATGGAACGGATTTTCGTTAGTCTTGTCGTACGTGGTATCCATGAGTCAATAACCTCCTTGTTATTATTGCTGTTTCAAACAGTAAAGTGTCTTTATATTATTGTCATGTTCAAAAACCACTTGAATACCAGTGCATTTCTCTGCAATATTAAACAGAATACAGTACATCCCACAAGTACTAGAATATGGAATTGAGAACCGAACATGGATATAGAAAGAAAATATGTAGGTCCTACCTAATGTCTATAATAGATGTTGATATTGTTTATATGATAATATGATTGTAATAAAGTTTTTTTGTAAAAATATTTATTATAATGGACGTGAAAATGATGCAATTTTATACTCGTACAACATGTGTGTATCTAAAATAATATCACGTATAGAATATTTCATATTATCTTCAGTTCAGCGAAGAAATATGACACATATCCTGCATGTCCTCCTAATATATAGTGGAACGAATTGCTTATTTCAATTAATCCAAATTATGTAATTCTACGAATATGATGATTAATACTATCATAATTTGATTGAGATGTGTAAAAAAATATTTTTAATTAAGTACATCTTATAACAATTGATCACAATTCAACTGACATCATTATAAAAATATATAAAAATACTGGGTTGTGTATTTTTATATTTTTTGCATTTATTTGTTTTTTACATTTTTCAAGTTTTTATACATTTTGCATTTTATACTTTTTTACATTTTTGGTATTTTTACAATTTATTGCATTTTAAGCATTTTATATATTTTATACATTTTTATAATTTTTTTACATTTATTTACATTTTTTACACTTTTTTTACACTTTTACATTTTAACATTTTACACATTTTTATATTTTCAAATTTTTTACATTTATATGTCTTTTATCATTTTAAGTCTCAAATTTATGTTTATTAGATTGGTAAAAAGGGGATCTTAATTGGTTTGTCTATTTTTGTCTTTTAATGTCTATACTAATTGTTTCAACTGTCTGATCCTTACTGAATAAATAAAATAAAATAAAAAAAATCAGTTTTGTTGGAATAATTAAATCTATCGTGAATATCCTATCTTCTCTTGGTTTGGGTAACTGCTTGAAATCAATAAGAACGTTTCTTTCTAAATAAATCACTCTCACGTCACTTGGTAATTCCATTAGTGCAATGTTTCAATCAAATGAATACTTAAGAAAAATATTTAGGTTATTGATCTTTGAATTTGTTATGTAATGCTTTTTTAATTATTGAATTATAATGCCTTAAAAAAACTTAAGGCAGTTTTTAATGAAAATAATTGTCAAATGTATTTACGTAAACTTTGATTGATTCTACCTCTTCATCGCCCTCAACGCTCCTCTCGGGAGCAAAGGGCAGAAACCAGCCTCCTCCATTCAGAGCGTCTCTGTGCCAATTGCGTCACCTCTTTCCACGACATTTCTTGCGCTCTGATATCGTTGTCATAGGAACGGTGTATTGTGAAAGAGGGACGCCCGGGCCTACGGAACCCCTGCGGACGAAAGAACAGTGCTCTTTTTGGCCAACTATCTCTTACTGAAAGATAACTTTAGGTAGGTATGTAATTTAAGATTTTCCTGCACTTTCATTATTGGTATATATACTGGTTTACCAAAAAACATCAAATTTAATAGACCCACATTTACAAATTATCTTTACTTATCTCAAATTAATAATACAATTGAAGTAAGCAGACGCAAATGTCCTTTAAAGTACAAGGTGAATCAAATAAACACACGCAGAAGATTTCAGAATCTACTTTGAAAACTTTCTTAGTATTTGTCTTAGCTTTCAAGATGGGAAGATAATTTCTTAGAAAATTATTAAATAAACTACGTGTGGTACCTTCTCGTATATAAGTGGATACCACGATAAATCTTTTAAAGTGAGAAAAACATTCGAAGCTTAACTCGGTGTGAAACATTATTCTGTACCACGTCTGAGTTAAACCAGAAAATCTTATTTGCGATAACGTCAAAGTGTCGGCAACTCTTAAGTCTTGCAGTCGGGTAAAAGTGTGAAAGGGGGATAAATATAGGAGAAGAAAAGTCCAATATATTACATCGTTCAAGTGAGTATATTTGATACGAGATTACCGATATACTCGACATTGTTGGAATTATGTATGTTGTCTTTATTTAACTGTATTTTTTTTTTCAAGAATCCAGAATAGTATCTAAAAGTTTAGAAGTTCATTGTTTTTCTTTTAGAGTTCACTTTGTATTTTTTTTCTTATACTTTTTAAGAAGGTACACCATTACGGCAAATCCGACAAGCGAAGTAGCCAATAGACCAGCTTAATGTCATAAACAAGCAAGCTGTTCTCTTTGTGCCAACAAAAAAATAAAACGTTCACGATAGGTGGTATACCTTTTCGCTGAATTCAAAGTGTAAAATTACTTCTTTTTTTAACACTTTTTTTTCTAAAAGATATATCTGGGTTTTGTTGTAAACCCAAATACAACCTTATACACCTTTCACAGCAAGTTAAAAGCTTGTGTCGTGATAGGGGAGTTTGCCGGCACCTGGGATCTAACTGCGGACCCCTTGTTCATGAGACCGATACTCTACCTCCAGGCTACCGACGAACCCTTGTTTAACTTGTTTAAAAGACAATTACTAAAAAAGGAGGAGTCCAATTGTTTTTTGACCAAACCATATTTTGTATAATAGAGTTGAATTCGGAGATGATATCCATCTTTTTTAAATGCATTCTTAAGTATAGGTATAAATATAACTTGGAATTTAGAACATAACATAACATGACATAACATGTATAGACAATTCACACAGATCGAGCAAATTCCAAACTGAGATTGAATCTTGTAAGATAAGATCCAGTTGTCAAATTTTCTTTCAATTTTGGGTAAAATAAATTACCTCCTCATCTTTAATTAATTGGGTTAGCATTTTTTTTTATATATTTTTAAGTTTAAGTATGTTATTGCAGTAGAAAAAGTAAAAAAGTGTTGTTAAACGTACTTTCGTACATTTAAACTTTTCTTTTTTTTTGATAACCTAAAAATACAGCTTGTTTCTTTCCATATAATATAAGTTTATGGTTAAGTTATAAATTTTTATCATAACTGATAATCTAATGTGAAACTTATCTAAAGATAACTATGTGACATTTTTATAACCCGCATTATTACATGGTAGAAAAGTCTCTGCATATCCGTATAAAATAGCATTAAGTACGTAATAGGCACCTACCAACAAGATAGGTACTATTATTATATCGGTCATATATTGTACAATATTATTACAATGTGTCTTGCTCCTTATTCCAATACATTATTAGTATTATCTTGTGTAATCTGGATCATATTATTATCTATAATAGTAGGCAGTAAGTGGCCTGTCATCATATTATCTCTCATATAAATATTAGCGTTTGTGCGTACCTTGGTAAGATTCTTTAAACCAACTTCGTAATGCGATTAAAAAATACCCTGTATATAATCTGTCATCCTTTGAGCTAATCCTTGGATTATAAAATAAAGGTTAAAATAAGGATGATTTTTTCTTAATCCCTTGAAAAATCTTAAGTAACATTTATTTGCGAAGGCAAATTTGACAAAATATCACCACCAAAAATGTTCCGCAATATTTTTAATATCCTGTTTTTGCCCTTTTAATTTTGCTTTAGGAATAGCGAAGAATATATGAATAAACTAGCTTACCCGGCAAACGTTGTTTTGCCTATACTAATATTGCTATTGAAAAATAGGAGTTTAAGGTAAAAGGGTGAAAATTTAGGGCTGTATGTATTTTTTAATGCCTCACCAAAAAAAATTGGCCAAAAAATAAAAAAAACAGTCACATTCACATTGGGTATGAAAAATAAATGTTGGCCGATTCTCAGATCTACCCGATAAGCACACAAAATTTCAGTATGATAACAAACACCGTGACACGAGAATATAATATATTAGATAAAGAGACATTGGAAATTTACTAACTATTTTCATTCCTACTTAACGTTAGTCTGATGATGAGGGTGAAAGCTCCAGAAAGTCAACATGCAGATATTTCACATAAATCCTGAGGAAGTATTTTACATGATTTTTTTAATATGAAAATTTGATATAAACTTCCACCAAGTATTTTTGATTAATAATTTTACTAACTAATTTTATTTTGTTAACTTAATTACTATACGTTCTCTGATTGAAATCTGGTTTTTAAGATGAAAAGCTAGTAAAGTGTTACACGGTAGAGAATATCGTCCACCTACTGCTGTGTGTAACAACAAGCTGGTTGTATTAGATAGTAGTACAATATTAAATTTAATAACAATAATATCACTACCCATAGTTATACATAGTTTGATGTACCAACACCTAACAAACAAACATAATATAATATATACAAACGATGTTATTATTACTAGCTATTAACTTAGTTTTTCTAGGTGGATAATCATCGTATAGGTAAAAAAAAATCACAACACATAACATACGTGTATACACAAATCCAATATATTTATCATATGAGCGGAGATAATGATGAGATTGGGATAGAGATATGACATAAATATTTGAAGTCAAATGTCAATAAAGCCCAAACACTGAGTTTTGACTATATGTTATACAAACTTCGAATTTCTGTCATATCTTAAATTAAAAAAAAAATCATCGTAGTTACAAAGAATATTTCTATTCACTTAATTAAAACGAATTAATTTTTGTCCACTTTTGACTCCAAACCACACATATATTTTGTGTCCTAATGCAACGATACATTCATATAGTGTACTAATCTTATATGCATGTAACACCCAAAGCCAGGACAATTTGAAAAAAGCTATTTTTCATTTTGATCAGGGTGATAATTAAATCCCGAATATCAAACTAACAGGGAATATTGCCAAAAATATATTTTAATTCTGTCAATCTCTAGATCAGAATACATTTTTGTGTATTAGATTTTTTTTGCTTGCCTATTTCAAGTAAGCGTAGTTGATATACGTTCAAACAAATATAAACATATGAGCAGACTGGTATATTCTTACAGTATATTACTACCCACTGTGTTGTATTAGAAGCAATATATGGATATTGGTCTGGTCAGGACATAGAATATCCTTTCCTTTATACCTCATACCAATATACTCCTAACTTGCTGCATAAAGTATGTATCGATTTGTGTTTATGATGTTAATCAGAATATTGAACCGAACTATTAATATGCAGAATCGAGTGTCCATATATTGTTAGATATTATTAATTAAAACTTATCGAATCTATTGAAAATATTAAACGACTCTCAAAAATCTCTCAAGAAATTAATGTGGCTTGTCCAAGACAGGAAAGCATGAAAATCATAGGGTAGGTATAATGTCCAAAGATGGAAACAAAATGGCTAAGAACGAAGATTTTTTAAATTTAAATCACTCTATTATACTAAGCCCTTTTAAACTTTAATCATTACACATTGTAAATAAAGGTATGTTAAAATTTACATTTATTGTGAATAGGAAATAAATTTATTAAAATCGTATTATGTACTAGACCTTTTGTATTTAGTTCTAAGTCGGAATAGTTAATCAGGATAACCTTATCCTTATATACTTTCTATACTATATTTCAAATTACAGAGGTATGTCTCAGTGATCAATTCAAATATACTTTGACGGAAATTTTCACATCAGTTAGTTTTGTGTTCCTGGAATCGAGTTATATTTATATTATAATAAAGTTTCGATTTATCATTACCAAATTATGAAAAAATATACAATTATCAATATTCACAAAAAAAAATACTTAATCTCTTCTGAACAAGGCAGATATTCATAAAATACTTGTATATCCTTTTTCTTGAATTTCCATAAACCTCTGCTGGACGCATGAAAAAGAAAACTTGTGGCATTAATTTATTGTTTTTTTATAAGAACATCTTAATTTAAAAAGAAGAAGGTATGTACATTAATAATCTTTAAAATAACACATCTAATGAAAATTTAATTGAAACTGTTCATGAACTTTTCCACATACATTTCAAGAGTGTTATCAACTACCTGTTTACTCACATTGGCATTTGTATAATATGAAATTCGTTAAGGTCAGTTGTAAACACATAATTAACTTTTCATGTAAATAGTACAAAGTGCATTGTAGTTTGGTTCAATTTAATTGTATGCTGATTACAACATCAAAGCATGTTTTGATGAGTTTTATAATTAAATTACAAAATCAAATTGACGTAAAAAATAAGAGACAGAAGTTTTTTTGTGGAGTACAACACATTCATATTTTTTTAAATTATTTCGAAGATGTCACACGAATAATTTTACTTATATAAATTTATGATTGAATTTTTAATAACTTATTTATGGTGTTTGTCAACAATTTAGATTTTAATTATGATTAGAATGATTGTTTACTATTGTTTGCTTTTATTCAGATATTTTTTATAATCAAAGGATTTGGTTACATAACGCTGTGCAAAGAATGGTCAATTATTCTTTAATTTATCTATCAATATCATAATAACATGTTCCACAAGTGCGGTAGCCTGTAGACTAACTCTATGTATAACATAAATTACTTTATTAGTAATGAATAATGAATGACCTATAATTAAAATCAACTTGTAAACGCCGTAAATGTCATACAATATTACTCTATTTTCGGTATTGGCCAGCTTTGTAATGATAGTGATTTACTTGTAGAATAAACATGAAAGTTGTTAACATAGATTTAATGAGATTATAGGTATTGGTTACGCCGCGTACTTACTTGTGGAGTATTCCGCGACGACATGTTCGGGTAAAGAAGCATGTCATTACGATATTTGATTAATAACATCTTTGTCCCGTGGAGCACTCTGCAAAGAATTGGTTTCTCACTCTTCTCTGAAGGATTACGAGTGTCGAGTGTGAATTTAGCAATGAGGTTCGTCACCAATCCTTATGTCTTGATTTTATATTGACACAGAGAGGTATGTAGCTGGCATGTATATTACATTATGGGATATGCCGTGATTCTATAGTAGTAGTAATGCCTTAATATGACAAGATTTAATGATTTTGTTTCTTAATAGAACCACCATTTGTCATATTGGGACATTTATTTGTTGACGGCAATGTTCAAACATGACAACATATACCTATTATGTATTGTTTCTTTTAATGACAAACAATCTATAAAGTTAGATGAACGTATTATTTACCCTTACAATGCTTTACATATTCTGTCAATGGGTACACTATCACTTCACAAACTACCTAACCAAATAAATAATGAATCAAAGTTTCTAATTTCTAACACGGGTGAAACTAATGTCGAAGTAAAGTGAACAATGTTTGTCAAGTATGCAGACTTGTACTAATAGAAGTACCACAACTTAGAATCATCGATCTTAATAACTAGATGAGGTGCGTTAGACAACATTGTTCATAGATATTATTTTATTTCGTTTTAAGATAAAGTGATTAGCGGATAACTTAGGAGGTTAACTTTAATGTCTAATCATCTTTTCTTTCTTTCTGTCTTCATATTTCGAATAAACAATGAGTGAGGTGCCGAGAGAGTTGGTTGTTATTATGGTTTTACGGATCTACGGAATTACTTATCAAATACATTCAATATAATATACATATAAGTATTATACATCTTGATACATTTTTTTATTGTTGAGTTAAATTACATACCTACACTTAATGACGCCAAAAAGTACAAGAAACTCACTTATGAAATATAATCTCGTACTTTTTTTCGCTTTTAGTGAATAATTTGTACAATATCTATTTATTTTATCGGAAGAAGAGGATAAACTCTATCAGTCTTATTAATAAACGTAGATTAAATTTCTAGAAGGAGATGAACCACCGATCAGACAAAAAACGTATTGATAAACGTTGATCAGCTTGAACCTAGTTTATAAGTGGTTGATCCGCCTCTCGAGGTGGTTTAAGTAAGGTGATTTAAGTAAGGTGGTTCAAATCGGCGTCATCTGCCCGCCATGTTGGATTTTACGTCAGATGTTTGCTATGCGGGTTTACATGTACGTTTTGCAGTTATTTTACAATTTATCGGAGTTGGTTTGGGTTAAAAATACGCTTAAGTAGTATCCGAATGTGAATTTAATTCAATCAGTTGTTTTTCTTGTGATAATAAACACTTTTTTCGTGTGACAGAACACCAGTTTCTTAATTTGTTTTTTGATAGACGCATTTAATTGTTTCGTGACAGAGATACTTTTTTCCATGTTGTATGAAAGTTATATTGATTGATTCTGATGAGAATTATTCCTGTACATCATTTGAATGTAAAAGGGAAAGCAGAAAATAAAATTTTACTGATGGTTAGTAATGCATATTGTGCGCAGTGTTATGTTATACCCATATCACTGATTGTGTGTCAGATTATGATTTATTTGATAAATAAATAAAATGTCATTCCATTATTACATTTGCTTTTCAATTATACAAACCTTCCTCATCATATTTTATATTTCTGTGTATTTGGGTACAAAATGTCAGATGAAAAAACCAATACAGTGAAACCTCTCATAACGAGTATTCGCATAACGAGCAAAAGAAAAAGTGAAAAAGTTGCTCCCATAAAAATGGATAATTATTTGTCATAAATTCATATTTTTATTTAGGTACGTTTTTTTTCCAAATCTAAATTGTATTTTAAGTTGTAACACTCTTTTATAAGTAATTTTATTTGAATAAACTTTAATAAAAAAGTTCTCCAAGAATACTTATTCTTTCGGCATGGAACGCATTATTGTATTTTACATTGATTTCTATAGAAAAAAATGTTTCGCATAACAAGTAACTGGAACGAATTAAACTCGTTATGAGAGGTTCCACTGTAAGATAATTTTGACAGCCGCTTGTTTGTTTTGAATTTGTCTGTTTACCAGCGTCGTGTAACATGGCAACCAACATAATAGAGCGAATTTTCGAGTTGCCATATGAAATCTTTTATATAAAGTACAGATGTCTATGGTACGGATTAAATATTTTTATTAATAAAGAAAATTTGATCGGTGGTTCAAACGCTAATAGGCGGATCACGAAATCAGTGGTTGAACCATGGTTTGGCGGATTTTTATTAATAAGACTGTATATTTATTACATACAGTTTATTCTGGATAGTCCATTATGAAATATGCCGTGATGGTAAAGTAGAGTAGATCTGAAAGTTCAACTCATCATTTTTACAAACTCAAAGCCATATAGGTCAATGCAACAACAACGCTTGTTTCGTATTAAATTAAAGATGAGTAAATTTCATCATTTAATTCATCACATATTTCTAACATCCAACATTATACATCTAGTACATAGTTAATTTATTTCAATGCTTAAGTATGATAGCATTGTATTTAAAGGGATCTCGCTGTATCTGAACTTTAATTGCTGTAACATTTAATTAATTAGTAATAATAATTGAATTTCGTGCTATTCTCCAATACAAATACATACGAGGAAATTTACACAAAGAATGTTATATTCTAATTTAAATAACTACATGTTTCCAATTTATGTTGATAAAGGTTTTGTCCCTATGAGGATTGATAGCTTTTGTTAGTTTTTGGAATTAATAACTCATGACGACTCACGGTTGTTTTTTTTCGTAACAAAATTCTGATTTAAATATCTGATATTTTTTTCATCACTAGGTATTTCTAATTAAAAGAATAAAACTGAGAAGCAATTACGAGTTTATATTAGTATGTGCAAACGCAAAATTACTAAATTTCTCATTCGAACAATTCAATAGAATTTAAGCTTTGATCTGTTTAATTCGATGAAACAACTTTGCGTTATCAAATAAACCAATGGATTACTCATACGTTTATTTTGGTGATAAGTATGTAGTAAGATTCTTGACATTATGATTATAATTATAAAAAAATAATAAATGCCATAAATACGAACTGGCAGATTCTTCAAAACGAAATAAAAGTACCTAAAAGGGTAAGATATAACTTCATAAACGTTTTAAAAAAAATGAATAAAAAAAAACAACTTGGTAAAATATTTTCCGTCCACGCGTGTTAAAAAGTGTTATTTGTTGACATTGTTTACACCCCCATACTAAATAATTTCCTAGAGTAAACACAAAACATGTATTCTGAAAACTTTTTAACCATCGTGGTCTTGTTTGTATGTATAATGAATATTAATGAAAACTCGTGATCGTTATGAGAATACATTTTGTTTTAATTTAATACATATCAAAAATAGTAATGCCTAATGATCAGAAGGCCTAGTCAAAGCACATTTTAGTTGATAAAGGTTTTGTTTCGTTTTCGTTCGAATATACACGACGTTGCGAGAAAGTGTCAATACTCGTAACTTAAAAACACAAGTATTGTGAAATGTTGGGTACGAAAATTGACACTTTCTCGCAACGTCGTCTATATTCGAACGAAGACGTAACGCTTAAATGTGTTTGGACTAAGGGCCTAGTGCTAATGCAGAGAGAATGTGACCGAGAATTTTATAAATGGCATAAAAATTGGATCAGCATCCACTGAACATTCTCAAAACTCGATGATCGTTTTTTGATTATAAAATGATTTAATGTCTTATTTCTTTTTCTTTTCAGTGGCCCCCACGGCTGATGAGATGGACGTTCGTCATTGTGCTGTTCGTCACCCTCCTATCACTAGCCACAGTTTCATCAGAAAGTAAGTATTAAACACGTTATTATATTTTTAAATAAAATAAAAATGAAGGTGAATTTAAAATTAACACAAATTCATCCTAAATACTCACAAATTATGAATATAGAATAGGTACATGCAATTTGGAGAATAGAAGGATAATTGGATCTTCCGTTTAAAAGTTGGAAACACCAACGGCCGATTTCCAACCCCTATTATAATATTTTTAAATAAACAATCCAATAAATATAACTTCTTTTGCGGATATTTGAGATTTAAATTTAATTTTAAATCAGTCTCATTACACAGTAAATATTGTCCAGGAGATAAACAACCTATTATAACGTAGCATTACAATTCCATAACTGTCCTAAATTTATGGATGTCTTTGGTTATAAAAGTTGTTAAATTGTATAGAATAATAAATAAACATTAGCTAAAAAGTGCATAGAGAAAAGACTCGTAAGTTCACGATTTTAGGTGCATAATTATGATGATATCAATTTTTAAGTTTGATATTAATCAAAGGTGAAAAACATAAAATGTTGACATTTAACTGCAAAGTCTGTATAATAATAACATAAAAATACTGGTCTTGTTGATATAAATTATTATGCACATAATAGTTAGGCAGGTACATTATGTTTGAAGAAAATCTTCATTTCACCGTTCACTTCTCAAGTCAAATAAATGAAGGAATTGCCTTTTAAAGCTTGTGCAGCATTACAATTTTTCTTTCAAAGTAATGTTCGCGAATGTATTTCAACTAAACTTAAAATATCTTTGTATAAGTAATGACATGTTTATATGAGAAATAGGTACTGACAAGTTAAATACAATAAAGTAATAGCTTTTTGATATTATTTAACTCTCATTTATTCTTTCTACATAGAATGCTTTAAAAAGTTGTAAAATTTAGCTTTTTTATAGTGTATTGCATGCGAACTGCATGTAAGAAACTAAATTTTACAGAACACTTGAAAATTTGCAGAAAAGAGAAGGAGACGTAGTCTTTGCCGGAATTTCAACGGTGAATATTTATAAATATGAAGTATGAATTACTTATAGTACCTACACCGAGAAAAATACTAACGAAATTTCACAACGAATCATTGGTACGTACTATCAGATTAGGACCAGAGATCGTAAAACGATTCATTAGTACGAATCTATAATATTAACTCTTCCAAAAAAGTTGTTGGTAAATTTACCAATGATTTGTTTGCGAAGAGTTAATATTATAGATTTATACCAATGAATCGTTTGTACGATCTCTGGTCCTAATCTGATAGTACCGTACCAATGATTCGTTTTGAGTATTTTTCTCAGTGTAAATATTTAATTGATACTGAAGATAAGAGATATTTCTTTCTCCTTTCAAGTATTTTCTTATGTAGAAACATTGAATTTCAAAATAAGCAAATGTTGTCCAACATTTGCATTCACAATGTAAACGAAGCGAATGATAAAATACCTCTGTAGTGGCGACTGACGGCGAGTAATATGATGTCTCGAGCAAATTTTCCAGACAAATTGAGCAGATGAAGAACTTAATATAGTTTGTAAATTGAACATTCTGATGAAGATCTTAATAGTCTATGTAAATTTAAATTTCATTCTCATAATGTAATACAATTTAAAATTATGTAACTTAATGTTTTTAAAAGCTTAAATCAACGTCGTTTAAACTTGTTAATGTATTACATAAAATACTATTAAAATCGTGTAATGAACCAGAACGGAATAAGATTCACAAAAAAATTAGGCATGTGATAGCCATGTCTATAGAGATTATGAAAAAAGGATTTTGAGAGACTAATATTGAAAGAAAATAATTCATCAGCTATACATTTATCATTTTTAATTCATCGGTTTACGGCAGCGTACATACATTAATTTTAAGTCATTTATTACAAGAGTACTTTAATGATACTGGGGTCAAAATGTACCATACCATACCATACCATTCGGCATAACCGTCCATACATGAAACAACACACAAACAAACCATTTCTCCATATAAAACCAGAAAAAAAACAACATATCCCTCAACCACACACATCACAAATCCCACACCACATACTAACACATGTATATCACCCCACATAAAACACAAAACAAATCATGGAACAAATCCTAAGATATCTTGCAATCTCTCCATTGGCAGATCAGACACCCACCCATAACATGCTCTTTTAAATTCAACAAAAACAGTGATTTCTCCAATCTTAGAGGCATGATGTTAAACAGTCTAGGCGCCATCCACATAAACATAAATATAAAATCAAGATATTCAGAATGGGTGGCAAACCTTATCGCTGAATTTAAGATGTAATATGTCCAAATTTTTCGAACACCTGCCTTTAACAGGACACTCGAAAGCTTACAGAGAAGAGTGGGAGATCAATTATTTACCAGGTGCTCCACGGGATATAAATGTATTTTATCTTAATTGTCTAAACAGTACAAAAAAGATTATCACGTTTTTAGAGAAAGGTTGAAATACATTGTGACCAGTAGTTGAAAAATCACAAATAAGAATTTATAACATAAAACATATATTTTTATTATTCTTAATTTTGAAAATGTTGCTATTTGAGATCTCTTTTTGTAAACTATTCTCATAGGATAACTAGGTATATTCTTCATACAAAAAGACGTACTCCAGTACAATTTACAGGATGTTTTCTTATTATGAAAAGTGAGCGCTTTGAATTACCATGTATTGTGACAAAGTTATATATGATCCAATTATATTCGGAAATGCACCTGCGTTCTAAGAGAAGATACCTATAATAGAAAATTGTTGAGCTAGGTCCTTTACATCTTCTCTAACGATAGAATAGCGAGCATTTATATTAAAAATTTATTTTTTATTTTTTAAACTATTACAGGATTTTCCTTGGTTGGAATAGCACGTAATAAACATACAAGTCGTTCTCTCCTACCTATTAAAATTCCTTACCGCTAGGATAGATGGCATACCTTATTGCTGAATTGAATATGTAAAATGTGACGACCGGTGTGGGGCGGAGGTAACGCTCTTGCCTTTAAGTCACGAGGTACCGGGTTCGGTTCCCGGATAGGGCAAAGAATGACCTTTTTCAAATTGTTCTGGGTCTGGGTTTTACATGTATACGTATTAAGTGCATTTTATAAATTATATGTATCGTAGTAGGTATACATATTATGTGCTAAGTGCATTGTATATATGTGTATCATCGTGCTAGTACCCATAATACAAGATTCATACGTTAGTTTGGGACTAGCTCGATCTGTGTGAATCGACTATGCATGTTATGTTATGTTATAAATGTCTCATATCTGCAGGAAGCTTTATGGATATTTGTCTTTTAAGGGACACTTGAAAACTTACAAAAAAGCGTAGAAAACCTATTTATGATCAGAAACGTCACAGGACAAAATATAATATGATAATAGAATTATCTAATTAAAAAGAAACAACATTTTTTCATCCCCAGTTACATGGCTTCCAAATGTATTAAAAACATCTTCAAATATGTATGCCTTTTGTCCTTAATGTCTTTATGTTAAATATATAAACAGTATACATACTTATTACAGACCAACAGTTTAGCCCACGACCGGACCTACGAATAGAATCTATTTTTATGTACATTAATAAAATCAAATACATAACTCTATCAAAATCAAATTCTAAATAAAATACGTGATAAATTTTCTCTCTTCTCTCTTTGGAGTTTAAGCTTTGACAAATTTCCAAATAAATGTAATAAACTTTATTCAAACAATGATTTATTTCTGGAATCGTTTCTTATGCTTGCTTTTTCTTCGTGCAATCAACGTAATATCTTTACAATTCCCTTGATCGCTGTAATATTTCTCCTTCTCGTATTGACTTTGAAGTATACAGAGAGTTATTATTGAGATATTTTTTTTTTATTTCAAAGATCTAAGGTAAAACTATGTGAAGATGATCGTTAAAGAATATACATGGGGATAATAAAAAATAAAATATATATATATATAAGTATCTTAAAATATTCTTGATAAATCCGATAGTGAAATATTGCTGAATCTCTATGGAATCACTGTTCGAGAATTACGTTACTTTTAATACTAATAATTACTAAAAAGAAACGTCACGAATAATACATATAACATCTTAAATTCAGTGATCGGGAATAATATTACCCAATTTAGTCGGCACAGAGAAGATGACATGCATGTTTATAACATGCAATAAGACAACTGATTAATAAAGATATACCATGATGGTAAAGATAGATAAAACAAAAGGTTTACAATAGGTCATTTTGAAAATATTTTTTCATTTATTCGTACTTCAAACGTGTTTGGTTTTTTGGTTTATACACTGTGTGTCCTATATCTAGGCATTTTTATATTATAGATTTTTGATGTTTATATTTACAAGTAAACATCATAAATGCCCACGCCTCTTGATCAACTGTTTCACCTGTCTTGCCCACACCTATCGTCATTTACGTTGGTAAAATCATTATACAGATTCAATTAAAATATTCAATAGAAAGCAGATTTAACTTCTAAGGATTTTAAAAGCATGATTTGCCTATTTGTTTATATATGAATTTATACATAATTTATTATGTATGTCTATCTTTCTTTACTTACTTTACTTTTTATATGGCTTGGTATGTTATAAATCCTTACCCATGTGGGCTGCGTCGTGTCCTCTACAGTCTTGGCTCCAATGCATAAAATCACGGCATATCCAACAAGTAAGGTAGCCAGCAGACAAACAGCACATAATAAACATTCAAGTTGTCCACTGCGTGTAAATAATAATTCAGACAGTTAGAAAGGATGCCATTCTATGGTGTTAAACTAATATACATACATACATACCATCACGCCGCTTCCCTCGCGGGGTAGGCAGAAAGAATCGAGCGCTACTTCCTTCTATCCTTGCATACATCTTTCGCTTCCGTCACTGTCATACAATTCCTCATGCATGCTCTCCTGTTCAATGTGCTCAACACGTGACCGTCCTGTAGGATTTGATTTAAATGATCTTGCCATTTAATCCTCGGACGTCCACGTCTCCGAGCACCATTCCTCTCAGCCAAATATATCTTCTTAGTCATTCTGTCCTCATTCATTCTTTCCACGTGCCCAAACCATCTTAACTTATTTACATTCATCCTTGTTATTACACCAACTTTCATTCCACATTCCTTTCGTATATCACTGTTACGCACTAATACCTATCTTTAACAGGACACTAAACTTTTGTAAAAAAATGGAGGATATATTCTTTGTCAGAGATTCCACGGAAATGAAGGAGGTGCCCGTACGTAAACGGAAACACACCCTTTAATTTTATTGTCTATTGAATATTTTTTTAGACATATAAACACTAGTAACAAAGAAGATTAAATAATTTACAAATCACATTAACCATAATTTCCTTATTATTATAACCATTTAACCACATTAATCTTCAATGTTGATTTATTGCAAATTAAATGTTGATTATATAAAGTAATTTATTTATTAAGAATTAATATTTGAATATTCCCACCCATTCAAATACTCATTGTTATAAATTTCACGACACAAACAATACGCTAATAATTAGTATTTAACCTTAGAATGATATCATTGTACACAATCGAAACTACTGCATGTTGAAACAACGGTCTGTTAGCAATAACATTTATGAGATGATATTATCAGAAAACATGTAATTGTTACCAAAAGATTTATTCAAGGTTTTATTAAGAATAAATAAGATAATGGGTAAAATGAAAACAGTATTTTTATAAAAAGTTCTTGCTCTTTGTCTTTACTTATAAGAAAAATCAGAAATTATTCTTATAAATAACTTAGTATGCATAAAAGTGCATCTCATAAATGAGGTTAGGTTACACGAAGTTATTACTAGATCGTCATGCAAGACATAAATATACTACGGAAAGCTCGTTCTAAAAACTAATAAATTGTAAACTCTTTTGATGAGAATGGATGTTACTAGAGTTTTTAAAGAACATAAGAGTGTATGTTTCCATTCAAGTACAAACATAATATAAAAAATAAAAATATATTCTCACATTTTTTACTAAATTGAGTAAAACAGTATGTTGTAAAGATCTGATGGTTTTTTTTGTATTGTCTTATATCAATTTTCTTTTCTTTTCACAGCAACCAGAAGAAGAATAAGGCGGCCACTGAAAGCAGTAACATCAAATAGCAGCAGTACTTCCACATCATCATCACCTGCTAAAGTATTCTCAGCAACGAGAAAGAGTGATCAGGTGTCAGCTGGTAGCGCACCTAAACCAGCGGCCAGCAGATTTCGCAGACCTGCGGCGTCAAGAAAGTCTTCAGTGGCTTTAGATAATGCAGTCCTAGGTAGTACCAAAGATAAAGGCAGTGTCAAAGATAAAGATGGATATAAGGTAAATGATAGACAAGAATTTTTTACTTCAACTACATTTATCAAGTTTTGACACCAATAAAATGTACACCATTAATTGTTCTTAAAAATATACTATTTAAATTTTTTGATTAGTTCTGATATATGTCCCTGTTAATGAAGTATATTTACATGTAGATCAAATCTAGACTGAGAGATATTTTTTTATCTCTTGTATGTATAAAAAATGCATTTCTATGCATATCTGCATGTATGTTTTTTATTTTTCTTAATAAGATTCATTTTATAAATTGAATATGATAATAATACAAAATAAGGAAAAACAGTGTAATATCCACATAGATCGAAAAAAATCTTATTCATTTACATATTATTTTTATAATGACGGTTATATTTATTCAATTCTTCATCTTCATCTTCTTCTCAGCCCACTCTCGTCCACTCCTAATCGAATGCTTCCTCCATTCTTTACATGACACCCGCTCCTATGTCATCTGCATCCTGGTGACACAGCGTGTCAAATGATGTCATCCCTTCACCGCATTTGTGGTTATCCATTATCCTGCATACTTAAACAAAAATATATAAACATTTAAATAAATATTTACAATATTCTACTACTTCTTTCTTAGATTGTGTGTTACTACACCAACTGGTCCCAATACCGTACCAAGATTGGCAAGTTCCTTCCTGAAGACATCCAACCAGAACTTTGCACACACATCATCTTCGCTTTCGGATGGTTGAAGAAGGGAAGGCTGAGCTCATTCGAATCAAACGATGAAACGAAAGACGGAAAAACTGGCTTATACGACAGAATTAACGCGCTGAAGAAAGCTAATTCAAAACTCAAAGTTTTACTTGCTATCGGTAAGTTGAAAAAACTCATTTTTAAAATGAAAATGAAAAAAAAATTAAAATGAAAAAATTATGTACGCAACAGTGATAAAACATTAGTATCATTTTTCTTTTACTAAAAACGATTCATTCTTTGATATACTTAGGTATCTATTAGACGACAATGAATGCCCTTTTAATCTATTAACATATGAATATAATGAGAAAATATAAAAATGCTCTAGCGTTTGTGTGATCACGTTGTGTAAAACATGTTCTCTTGAAAATGTCGAGCTAGCTTGACAAATAATAAGTTAAAAGTTCACAGTATTTTGTGTTAATATTAAATATAGGAAAATATAAATCCATTGGTTTTCATTGTGCTTTGGCATGCACACGACAATTTTTTTAATGAATTAATTGTGGAGTCACGTCGAAATTTCAAATTTTTAGAACAAGTCCAAGGTGTAGATAAAAATAATTAAAATGGCAGGTGTTCGAAAAAATAAAGACATTTTACATCTTAACTTCAGCGTTGAGATTTGCTACCCACCCTTAGAATCTTAACTTTTTGTTGGCATGAAATAGACAGTTTGCATGTTTATAGCATGCAGCTGATCTGCTGGCTATCCTACTAGCGAGATATGAGGCGTAGAAGAAGAAGTAGTACTATACCATAGTAGTAATAGTAGTATTAGACTTTTTCACATGTATGGTGATATCATAATATTAATAGCCAAACATAAAAGCAAATTATAACACATTACATAAAACAAATCATAAATATAAATACCTGTTATTACATAATTTATGGATTAAATAATTGATTGAGTAGTGGGCAGTCAATTCACCATTTTCATAAAGATGCACTTTTTGCTGACATTAATTTGAAATCAAGCTACTACTACTTATCTGATGTAATCTATAAAAAATGTAATTGATTATCCAGGAAGGTTACGTGCTGGATATTAAACTATTTATAATTATTACCTACTTGTAGCAGTCATAGAAACAATAGTTAGCGAATATATTGACTTTTTGTGACAGCTACGGTTGAAGTATAACTCATTCTATAAGAAGAATATTTGTTTGGTTGTAAAGCATACATACACCATATTTTCTTTATGTAAGTTATTTGAGAAAATTCCTGTCCATTACTCTTTCTTGGACCGTTTGCCTCTTTAAACCAATTTAGTGGGACTAGCATGTCTAAATATATTTTTTATCGTTTTTTACCATGGTTACCATGGAATGATAAAATTATATTGTTTTGTAAATTGATGAGAATGGATGTTTCGGCTTCGGCCGTTTCGGCCTTTCCATTCCTTTTTTCCTTTAAAATTATCCTCATTTAAATGATTAAAAATAAAAACAACTAATTAATTAAGAATTTCGGTGGTCTTTAGATAGTTCACTTTCATACGACAAAAATTCCTGATTATAACAAATGTCGAGAAATCACATTGTTTGCAAAATAGATGTGAATTGGAAAAGGGAAGTTTCTTATATCGGTTAAATGAATGAGAAAAGACGGGTAAAAATAAAATCGAACACTAAACATACATATGCCATAGTTTTATAAATATTATATGGTCAAAACTTAAGTAGTTTTTAATTATTTAATTTATATTTTTTATACACATTTCACGGGACAAACAGTTATATTGCATATGTTTATAACAGTTACTTACATTAAAAAGAATAAATTAAAAAAATAGATATATCTGGGTTTTGTTATAAACCCAAATACAACCTTATAGACTTTTCACAGTAAGCTAAAAACTTGTGTCGTGAAAGGGTAGTTTTGCCGGCACCTGGGATCGAACCGCAGACCCCTTGTTCTCGAGGCCGAGACTCTACCTACAGGCTACCGACGAACTCATAATATAATAGACATAACACAACTTCATCGCTCATAAATTGGAACAGGATAACAATACTTAATTATGGTAAAATAAATAACTTATTTTATTGTAGGTATTTGTCAGATTAATGAATTTTACAGTCACTTTGCAATATGTTAATAACAGGAAAAAAAGATAAATTTAGAAGAATTAGAGATCGAAAAGTATGAAATATCCATTCAAAAGAAAATTCATACTTTCTTATAAGTCATACGTTTAATAATAAATCAAAGTGTGTATTATTGCCAATCACTTGAAAATAAAACGTGTTTTTAAATAGGAATGATTATCCACATACGCTCACACATGGTAGCATGTATAATTACGCAATGCAAACACGATTCCCTTTCCTAATTACGTCACAATAGCAATATATCAGTACAGTGCATAATAGTACCTCTATATGAGTTCATGTTACAGAACAAACAATCAGACACAGTAAAACGTTAAGATTTAATTCCTGGAAATAGACCGAGCTGAAATATTGTTCGTTTCGATCCGTTCATTATAAAGCTATTCCTTTCTATAGCTTAACATAAACCTCCTCTATATTATGTCTGCAGGCATCTCTGTTCTGGGCTTTTTGCAGGCGATTCTTCTGATGTTATCACACCATCGTGTAGGAGATCTTCACGAGGTTTCCATTCTTATTCGTAGAACTAATTCAAATGATTATATTTGTTCGTTCGCTAACTGATAATTATTTAACCAAATAAAGCTAGAAAAGAGATATTTTTTTTCGTTGGTTTAAATTTGCTATACTACCGTTATTCAATTATTGTTAATTTAAAATGAATGTTTTTGATTTATTCAATACTGCCTAAATAGTACTGGAAAAAAATTATGAGTTAAAGAACTGCAGTTAGTGAAATAACTGCATGTAGTAAAATGAACGGTGTCCTCTATTTACCAATACAAATACTAGAAATTCAGAATGGGTGGCGTACTTTGTCGCTAAATTGAAGATCTTACATGAATGCGATGTTTTACGAAGAAATCATTTCTAAAATTTAAGTAAAAATTTAAATGAAACTGACGCAAACGTGAAACGACTGTACCTAGCTTGTTTAAAATGTGTAATATTTCTTGACTACAATCATAATATATAGAAGTACATATAAGCTAAAACAACATATTATTTACTTGTTCATTATTTCACTGCTGCTTGCTTTCACACAATATATTATGCGTTTATATTGCTCATTGTTTTATAACGCAATGCAAAATATTCATAACGTGCGTTAGGTGAGAACTCGGCCTAAAACAGCTGTGTTCTCAAAGGCTAATGAAAATAATCCACACATGTATGTTAATATGCTCACACATTGAAGACACAATAATATAGGAAAACAGAGGTATACTCTTTCACCATTTGGCCAGCCTATAGGATGAAAACATTATACATAATATCGTATTTATTGCACAAGAAATAACAGTTCAATTAAATGAGGTATAGGCAATCATCAAAGTCAGTAACATCGAAGTACTTAGGAGAGCCGGAGCCAGGAGAGAGTTGTTGTCGATTGTCAAAGTGAGGAAGGTCTCATATTTGGGTCACGTGCTGCGTTAAGAAAAGTATCGTCTCCTCCGCCTTATAATATTTGAGGGTAAGATAGAAGGAATACGAGGAGTTGGCAGAAAGCAGATGTCCTGGCTGCGCAACATTAGAGAGTTGACCGGAATCCGGACAGTGGATGACCTGTTCAGAGCAGCACAGGACAGGGAGGTTTTCGCCGGAGTGATCGCCAACGTCGGGGGGACCTGACATGGCACAGAAAGAAGAAGAAGATAGGCATCAGATTTATATGAGAATTGTATAAACTGTTTTCGACGTTTTGTATAAACAAATCATTCACAATTTAATTTGTTAAATGAATATCAAAATGAATTTAAAAAAACGCATTTTAATCTTAAAGTTCATCAATATTAATGAAAACTTGACAAATTAATGTATATTTTCTAAGCGAATCCGAGTAAAATTACACTAGTATCTACTATTTAAAATGTAATCATTTAATTATTAAGTTGTAATATTGTTTGTTAATAATAATTAATGATTGTTAAAAACAATTAGATGCCTTAAAATAAAGTACCGTGTCGGCATATGTATTATTACGATATTCAGAGAATTTTACAAATCTAAAGTTTTTATAAGGAAACAATTATATATATTATATACCTAATTGTTTTGACTCCAGCGCATTCCGAAACTTTTGTACATTAGGTATTGCATGCCCAAGAAAATATTTTATTCAATTAATTTAAAAGCAACAACTCAACACGAGATAATCTGAATGACTACAAATTCACTTATGTGATATTACGGTTATTGCTAAAGAACAATTTTTTTTATTTATATAAAACAATAAACGGCGTGCTATTGCGGGCAAAACTCTCAGAGATAGAATAAGAACTACTGAGATTAGGAACATATGCAACACGGAGGACATCGTAAGATGGAGTAGTAAACGGAAACAATTCTGGAGAGACCATGTAGATCGGATGGCTGAAAACAGAATCGTACATATAGCTGCTAAGGAAACACCAGTCGGTTCACGTCCTCGAGGAAGACCACCAAAAAGATGGAAATACAGCTGGTCTTCAGCATCACAAGATGCATCAACTTCTGACCTAAGAGATCGATGATCTACATTAACAAGAAGAAGAAGAGAATAAACGGCGTGAGCCTTTAACATTTTCAACAAAAAGTAGGTATCTTAACTTAATGGACAACATCAAAAAAAAAAAATCACACAGTCATATACATTACAAAACCAATAGTCAATATCAATATTAAGATAATATAACAATTATAAAAAAATATAAAATAGGTCTAAAATAGTTTGATATGTCAATATAAATAGGTAAATTTAAGTAACCATGTTAAAACACGCCAAGGACATATAATTTAACTAGGATAGGTATTTAATTATAAATTTGAATATGTCGGGACAGTAAATAAGTTAATAGATTAGGTTCATGTAGGAATGAAAAGTAAAAGGAATATCGAATATTAAATACATTTTGAGGAAGCTATGAAAGTGACTCAATTCGTATAGATATTACTAAATTAAATACCCTTTATGCAAAATTCATACTGAATTTCTACATCACAATATATTGCAATAAAACATTAAATTATACTTATTCTTTAGTTCTTCTAAAGTATCTTTGGGGTTTGAACTAGAACAACTTTGTATGATATTAACTTTTAAATTTATGATACATTTATGAAATAATTTATAAGTACAAAAGTCAGAAGGTATTATTAAAGACAGATGTTGTTGTTATTTATTTATTTATTTATTTATTTCAATTTTACAGGATACATACAGTTGATACAAAAAATACAATGGTCTATAACATATTTAGCAATAAGCAAACCAGTGAAGATCCCTATATTACCCTTATGTGCTCTACGAAACATTCATAACTAAACACAACAGATAAATCAACAAACAACAATTACAATAGAATAGAGTAAATTATGTAAAGAAAATTAATAGAATATTGCTCACAAAGCAATAATCGTAGGATTAAACAATAAAAAAATAAGCAATAAAAACAATACAATGAGTCATGAAAAATAAAATTAAAAATATAAAAATATCATAAAATCTCTCAAAATTTAAAATTCAAAATTTAACATCATTTAAAATTCAATATTAAAACTTGTCATAAGCAAATAGGAATAATAATTATCCAACACATGCAAGAAATAATTACCACCTATAAAACAAAACATGCAATACCACATAGAACAAATACTAAACATAAAAAGGATTGATTTAAACAATACACGACATTAAGGGCAACCGAAACACAACGAACAAAATAGCAATAAAAAAATTAAAAAAAAAAAAAAAAAAATGAGAAAATAGAAATCGGAAATTTACAAACAAAAGAACAAACAAAAGACCATACAGCAGGTCACCGTCATATCCCTCAAACAAATTTAACACCATCAACTCTAATTAGGTGGAAGCGGAATCAATGAGGTCCTCAACGCATCGGACACAGACAATTTAAAACCTCTCAAACCCATGGCAAACACATCAAGACCCTGGAAAAATGAGTCATAGACAGAGCAAGCTCGCTTCAAGAAAGAATTCTGAACATAGTTTGTAGAGCTTATAGGGAGTCGAAACAAACGTTGTGAACGAACAACACTCGTTGGACAGTTGAATGATATTTCACCCAATAGTCTCGCAGAATCAACCATGCCATTCAGGATTTTAAATAAAAACACCATGTCAATCTCGGTTCTTCTGTTCTCGAGTGTGGGGATGCGATGGTAGTGAACAGCAGCTTTATAATCATCAAAATGTACCCCGGACAGATAATTTAAACGCTTTATGAACTTACGCTGTATGTTCTCAATTCGTTCAATATACGTAATGTACTGTGGACTCCAAATAACAGAACAAAACTCCAACTGGCTTCTGACAAATGCATAGTACAGGATTCGGAGAGTAAATGCGGATTTAAATGGTTTACCCACTCTCGACACAAAACCGAGCATCCTGTATGCCTTATCAGCTATATACTCGACATGAGTGCGAAAAAGCAGTTTCTCATCCATTATCACTCCCAAATCCCGAACCTCATCCTTTCTATGTATCGCCTGCCGGTCAATATGATACTCGAACGAAATTCGGTGAGGCTTCCTTGTGAATGATATAGCGCAACACTTAGATATGTTCAAGTATAATTGATTTGTCTTACAATATTCCGAAAGACGTAATAAGTCTGCCTGCAAAAGCTCGCAGTCCTCGGAACTGTTAATTCTTCTATAAATTTTCGTATCATCTGCAAACAAGAGAAAATCCGAGTTACGGAAACAAGAACCTATGTCGTTGATATACAATATGAAAAGCAATGGCCCAAGATGGGAACCCTGTGGTATACCGGATGTACAATTAACAAATCGAGAAACAGCTCCACAAATTGCAACAGCCTGAGAACGACGATCCACGTAAGATGAGAGCCATCTAAGCAAATCGCCATGAATGCCATATGCCTTCAGCTTATGTATCAAAATTCTGTGATAAATCTTATCGAACGCCTTTGCATAGTCCGTGTAAACCGCGTCAACTTGCGCTCTCCGACCCATGGTATTCAATACAAAGTTCGTAAATTCCAACAAATTCGACTCCACAGACCTTTCCGCCACAAAACCATGCTGATTAGGAATGATAAAAGACCGCACAGCAGGTCCCAGTTGACTCATAACAATTTTTTCCATCAGTTTACTCATCACAGATAACTTGGATATGGGTCTATAATTCGATGCGCTATGCTTATCCCCGGATTTGTGTATCGGAGTAATATACGATTTTTTCCACTCATCCGGGAATACTCCGGCCCTGAATGATTTTCCATAAAGCAACGACAATGGCACCGACAACTCCTCACCGCAGCGGACCACTAATTCAGGCGGTATCCCATCCGGACCAGCACTCCCTCCCACATCAATACCACGAATGCAATCATACACAAGAGAAGCAGTAAACTCAATATTACCGACATCCAATTCGGCTCCACAATGCACATCCGGTAAGTCGACCTCAGCATCCACAAACACCGACTGGAAATAATCCCCAAACAGATTCGCTATAGAGTCCGCGTCCGAACCCACCCTTCCCCCATAATAGACTGTACTCGGTATCGGAGGAGTCATTTTCTTCGCTTTAACGTATGACCAAAATTTTCTGGGATCAACTCTGATCATTTTCTCCGCATTCGCTACGAATTCCAGGTAACAAGTCTTAGCAATTTGCTTTTGGCGGGCTCTAAGCAAGGAAAACGCAGAGTAATCAGACATATCTCCCGTTGCCTTCCATCGCTTATGATATTTAAGTTTTTCTCTAATTATCTTTTTCAGTGACTGAGTGTACCACAATGGATATCTTGCTGTACACAAACGCTTAACAGGGACATGCTCCTCAATTAACCCATTTAAGATAGAATAAAAGTAAGACACGGCCTCCGGGATACACAGCTCTCTCAACTCACTCACCCAATCATGACCAGCTAAGGCTTTCTTTATTGCGTCATAGTTAGCTCTACTAAATACATACACCGACCCAGTCCGGGATGGAGCTCTCAGTTCATCAGCCAACTCAATTGACGCCACTAAGGACCTATGGTGGACATCCTCAGGCGTCAGAGGGTCAGTGCAAGCAGAGACAACACAAGACTCGACGTTAGAAATAACAAGATCAAGAATTCTATTATTGATATTGGCGTGAGAATTGTACTGCCTCAGACCGCAATAAGACATAAAATCTATTAGTGCACAGGCGGAAACATCAATAAACTCAGTTGGGTTGCAAAAATTAGTGCCCTCATTTGCTCTCCAGGCTATATTTGGAATATTAAAATCACCAACAAAGAGAAACTGGTCATTGGGATGCTCGTCCAAGAGACGAGCACCATTACTCAGCGACATCTCAAGCCTTGATTGAAAGTCGGAACCTCGAGGTATATATGAGCAACATACATTCAAATGGGTATCAGGCTTAGAGCACTTTACAGTGACCCACACATCCTCACCACTAGATCCCCACGCTTCCTGGTGAATGGCAGAGATATCACAGCGAACAGCAATTAAAACACCGCCCCCCAAGGTCTGTCCAGTTGCAGAATAATCACGGTCTCTCCTATAAACGTTATATCTACCGTCAATAATCTCCGCATCAGCAATCGAATCAACGAGCCAGGTCTCCGTGAGACAGATGATATCATAATCATTGAGCAAAACATTGTATAGGAAATCATTCGTCTTCGTCCGAAGACCCCTCACATTTTGATAATATATTGATAAACTACTCATCAAAGACCAGGAACAAAGCAAATATTATTATCATCATATATATTATATAAGACAAAACACAGCAACGCCAATCAGCAACAAGCAGAGGACCACAAAGACATGACTCAATCTGAGTCACAGAGAGACACAGAATGCACACCAAAGTCCAACAGTTCGATGAACAGCACACATTACAGTCGACAATTACGAGTATCTCAAGTCCACTCAAACACAAACCAGGAAAGTTGCAATACCCCAAAGCTGAGGTCAAAAAAACCCGCACAACTAAGACGACACAGTCGAGAACAACAAGTGAATGTACAGAGAACAATAGCAAACACAACAAAGACAAACATCGCAACACATCACACAAAACCACACAAGAAGAAGCGTCCATAACGAAAACCAGGTCAACATAAAGATAAAAGCACAAACAATAACTCAACGACAGCAGTCAAATTATTTTTTTAAGGTCAGTGGAAGACTGAATAAGAATTGCATGAGCTTTCTCCATTTTACGTACGTAAATTCTACAGTCCTTAATCCAAACATACCTATAGTCCCTCAACCTTGCCGATTCCTTTGCTTGTCTTAGAAGTTCTTTATTCTCCTTGGTTAAATGATGGTTAATGTAGACTCGACCACCTCCACTCACTCCCAAGTCATGAGTCATCAATCCGCGCCTGCGACGAGCAGCATCAAGGAAACTATTTTTGGAATGACGATTGTTAAACTTTAATATTATTTTAGATAGTTTCTTCTCCTTCGGGTCTCTACTCCAAGTTGCAACTCTTTGCATGGATATAATGCTGCTTACGGAAGCTTCCGTATTGAGTTCAGATGATAATTTCATCACCAATGAATGGAGATTTTCACTGTTGTGTTGCGGAATTCCGGAGATTTCTACATTATTTAGACGATCGTACTGTTCTCTTTCAATGTTCTGGCGATTTAAGCTGGACAAATCTCGCTTCAACAAAGCAACCTCCTCAGTCAGTGCATCAAGTCTCTTAATTCTACCATCCATCTCCGTCAGCCTACCAGTAATCTCCTCGTATTGATTGGAGACAAATGATGCAAGAGACTTAAACTCCTGCACGTCTTCACGCAATTGTCTAAATTCTCCTCTCAGGGAGGCAAGCTCATTCAAAATCTTCTGGCACTGAGAAGCTGAGACGGGCAATAACGATAAAGATCCGCCTTCAGGTAGAACAGGTGAGTCACGAGAACCATCAGTCAGCCGTGAATCAGCACCAGACGCCGATCTCAGCGCCATTGGTGCCCCAACCTCGGGAGTTGAACCCCTTAAAGTTCTAGGATCCCTAGAGCTACAGTCCGGACAGTACCACTGTGCTCTAGATTTACTGGTCATTTTTTTAAGCACTGTTGGGGTGGTACCCTGACACGTGCAGTGAAACTTTTGACGACAACTACAACACTTCATCGTCTTTGTCGGACTTAGCGGTTGACTACACTTTTTGCAAGTGTCCATCATGAAAATGGGGTACAAAAACACTACCAATAGACACAAAGAATATCAAAGGAAATTGCAAAAGAAGAAAACAACAACATACACGATACACGTAATCAAATCAATGAATATTACAAAAAAACAATAATAATATCAATATTGAACCCAATAAAATAAAACAAAAATCATCTAGTAATAGTGAAAAAAAGATAAAACAATTTACAACATAAAAAAAGAAACAACAGCTATTAGGTAGATATGTATATCACTATAGTATAATCGTTAGGTACATGACAGTAAGCAAACTGATACCGCAATTCAATTAATAATTACAGTTAGGTATATCATAAAGATCCCTTCAGCATTCAATACACAGCATATGCAGCATATGTCAATACATCAGATACCCACTCACACCCAATGGAAGTTAAATAATAGATATACAGAAATATACAGCATAAAGTTTTGCACCCCTGAACAACAATAAATGAGACTAATTAAATATAAATGTATAGTAAAATTAAAAGTGAATGCTTTTTGAAAATCATGAGATATGGGTATCTTAATGATGTTAATTGAAATCAAGTGATATTATTCAATCAAAACAAACAAAAAAAAACTCTTCATCAATCCCAATCAATCAAATAATTCACAATGATTCAAAGTTCAATACCTACTTCAATAATTAAAATTGATCAATAAACAATATTATAAATACCTTTGTGCATGGATGTATATAACGACGCTTGTTTGAATAAATAAACAAAATTAAAAGCAAAAGGTGGTTACAAATTAATGTTCAGTGTGAGAAAACCCACTTTAAATATTATGATTATAAATTACAAAGTACAAGATTCAAATAGGTATTCCAGCTTCAAATAAGTAGGCACAATGCAAAAGATCGTTACAAATAAATTCTCGACACAAGAAAATGTACTGTTAATACTGAAGACAAATTACAAAATGAATACAAAAAGAAAGAAAAAAATACATATATATATTTATATCTAAAATAAAATAAAAATACAAAAAGTGATGGAGGTGAGATTCGATCCCAGACCCCTCGCTCGGCAGTCCGCGACAGTAACCGTTACACCACAGATGACAGTGTCGCTGCCGTCAAAAATATTATATTAGTTCTATTGAATTTGTGTGCAAATCAAAGTTATCATCCAGTGAAAAATCCAGCCTACAATCTTTCCAGCCTGATCAATCAATAATTTACTATTTTGTTTTACCGACAATCTCACAGATGGCGCTATACAATTTTTTTTTATGATCCTTGACTAGTCAATTAAACTTTACAAGTGATGCAAAAACAAAAGATACAATCATAGAAACCATCACCATAATATATTATCGCAGGTTGATAAGTGTATGAAATATTAAGATGAATTATTTAAATTAAGATGTATGTGACTCCTATGAAGGAATATGAATAAACACCTCACCTGGCGATATAAATTAATTACTTACATTTAATAAGTAATATTTGCTATGTTCAAATTTGTAAAGTGAATAAGAAAAATGAATTAAATGAAAGATGTTATCTTCTAGTTAGAAGTATAAAATAGATTTATTAAATTTACTTTTGACTAAGACAATTATTAAATCCCTACGGGTTAGTTAAATATATTTGATTTTACACTAATTATGTGATTTTAACTCACGTGTGGGTTGAATATGCAAGCAAAACGAAGCGCGAGGTTGACGCGATGTAGATCTTCCAGTGGCAGGCGAAAGAGTGTCGAGGCTCGGGTGTTCACCGACCTCCAACCCACGAGCCTTATCTGATAATGTAACAATTATCTAATCAACGAATAGCGACTCGCGGATTTCGCTTATCATTATCTTAAGGTCGATGCACACCCGGGACCATAGAAATGTAGCTGCGCTACATACCTTCCCTCCTTCTGTTAAGAATGAAGGTTCAGCCTCATTCCCAAGATATTCTCATTTCTCGCGTATTGCTTGCATATCCACCTTTACAATAAAATCTATATTCCATGTTGTTAGTTCTATTATATATATATTTAAAAAAATTCTTCTGAAGCTCTCATCTCTAGTTGACACAACCCCGTGACTCATCTCTCATCACCTAAGGGCTCCGTGTAACCTGAAAACCAAGATCAAATTAGTGTGCTGTTATTATTCAGCTCTACCTAACTAAATGATGCTATGGCTCGATGGATGAATTTACAATGCTTTATATGAATATGAAATATTTTTTTTTTTTTTTTTTAAAAAAATGTCTTATCAGACTATGAAATATTTTTTTTTTAAAAACTTAAATTGTAAAGAGCATAATGACTAGAGATTGCAATTTTCTTTTATAACATGTAAGCAAATATTTGATTGCATTTTCCTATGACATCATCACTTGTCTATAGGAAAATGTACAATCGCTGTGTATGTATACACTTTAATATATAAAACATATGAAATTATCATGCATCTTACAAGCTATAATTATCAGGTTATTATATGAACAACTTAATATTATTATGATAAGATTTTATTTATGTATTTATCTCTAATAGAGGCAAATTAAGCCATCAAAGTACTAAATAAATATTGAAATATGTTAATGTACAATTTCCTTGGACGTCATCACTCGTCGATCAGGAAAATGTTACAGTGTTGTTGTATTTCTCTCTAAAAGAGGCAAATTAAGCCATGAAATTTCTACATCAAGAAATTATATAATTACGCATCTTATGTGTTTGATATTATCCAGCTTGATATTTCATCATGAATTGAAGTTTTCTCGCACTCCTGGTAGTCACTCTTGTACCACTTGAGGATGTGGAGGCTTGCTTTGTTGTCTGAGGGCTCTGGACTTGTTGATGACTGATCTCTCTGTGATTGGCCGATTGTTGATTTCTCTGCGATTGGTTGATTGTTCTGCACTCTCCTGCGTTGAGTTATTGTTTTCCTGAGGCACAATAGTATCTGTAAAAACTCAAAAATATGTTTGTTTTTATTTTGGTATGATCCACTTGGACAGTCTTCTGTTGTCGCGTGGTTGATGATCCCCTAGGTTATCCGCACCTAGCTCGTGTCGTTCACGAGTAACAGGGGCATACCTTTTCTTGCCGGTGACGGCCACCTCGGTTGTACCAATCCTACCCGTGTCGTTCACAGGATACAGGGGCATGGCTAAACCAGCTTGCCTGTTGGATGACGTCCACCTCGATTCGTACAAACCTTACGCATGATGATCATGGGATAGCAAGAGCATGCTTACCTGTCGGTGATGTTTGTTATTGCCAAAATTGTGTAACTATGCCTTAAGTCTCAGGATACTATGCTGTGGCTGGCACAAATCTCGCCAGACCGGAGATATAACTGTAATTTGTGCAGGTTGTCATCTTTTGCAGTGTGTCATCTCTTTGCCTGTTTGATGCTTCGCTCGCCCTGCTCGCTTCCTCGATATCCTAATTTGTTTTTGTTACGCTGTAAACTAATTACAATACACGCCACAATACATTTATATTATTACAATTTAGTAATTATTATGATACAAACTAATATTATTTACTAAGAGATGTGTCACGTAGTTCAACTGTCAGTTATTCTAATCCAGAGACAAAGTCGGCTAAATTTAGTGTTGCCCGTTTTTTAATATTATTTCTGATTTTACTATTTTTTTTTTTCTTTTTCTTTGACTAATTCGCCAACCACTGGAGATCGCCGCGCCGCCTGTCGCCATACTCGCGTACTAATTAATTAATTGTAAATTTTAATAACGTTGTACTCTTAAGTTGGTATTACCGAATTTTAATTCTCACCGCTCTAGAAAGAAATTATTATGCTTATATTATGTACGTACTATTTACTACGATTACTATGTATATTGACTATTACGACTTATTATTATTATTTAATGAAACTACTTCGCGGCGGTGCTTGCTTGCATACCAACCCATCGGAACAATACTAATTTTCACACACAAATTTAAAAAGATTTTACGTGTTGTATTTTGACAATATAAAAATGATTGAAAATCTATATTTATTACAAAAACTAGAACAAATGATTCTACTTTACAAACTTACGCTGGGTCACCATTATCGCAGGCTAATATGAATGGTGATATAAAATAATAAGTTATATTTAATACAGATATTTATCGCTTTAAAGTTAGAATTATGTAAACAAAGTTTGTGAAATTTTGTTATGCTGCTATAAACAATTATTAATTCTTAAAGAGTTGGTTAAATATATTTGATTTTACACTAATTATGTGATTTTAACTCACGTGTGGGTTGAATATGCAAGCAACACGAAGCGCGAGGTTGACGCGATGTAGATCTTCCAGTGGCAGGCGAAAGAGTGTCGAGGCTCGGGTGTTCACCGACCTCCAACCCACGAGCCTTATCTGATAATGTAACAATTATCTAATCAACGAATAGCGACTCGCGGATTTCGCTTATCATTATCTTAAGGTCGATGCACACCCGGGACCATAGAAATGTAGCTGCGCTACAATATAAACAAAGTTACTTAATACCTATGATACTAAATAAAATTACATTAAAATCATACATAAGCAAAATATCCATCAACAAGGAAGCATTCACAAGCAAACAATAAACGCCACACCTGTAAAGCTCTTCCTAGCAGTATAAGATCCCTGTTCTTCGCCGTATCCTCGATTCTGGGGTTAACAGCTATTCTGTTGCTTCATATATGTAAAATTGCAGTATGGAAGTACTCATAATATAATATGAAATTCAAGCACTATGACAGTCTTAGTATCTTGCCACGTCCACGATCCCAGTGTCAAAAGTAATCATTTTCCTGGACTATGGAGTAAGTAGTAATCCTTTCTCTTCAGTATAGATATGTTTAAGGGAATAAAAAAGTAGTGTACATAGAATGAATGCTTGTAAGAGAACAGAAAAAGCAAAAAATGCTTCCACCCCGCATGGGCCTCGAACCCGAGTCTATGGATCTGTAGACAAGAGCTCTATCAATCAAGCTATCAATAGCATAATGATACCCGTCAAAAATCTTGATAATAACAATCACTATGATCTTAAAAATCCGCGACTACCCTCTCTGATAAAGAGCGATCAACAGTTCAAACACACACAAAGTTCACATATGCGTTTATATTGGTCCACACATATCACAAATACTCGGAACAATAGCACAGTTGGATGCACAATCTCAAAATCTCCCAATCAATAGCCAATTGCAGTGTAAAATTCGATTTAAACCCGTTCAGTAATTAATATTTTGCAAGAGCGTACAAATCAGCGTATTATCCGTCAAACGGAATTGTTGTATCGAGATTCTAACAATAACTTGTAATATTATTTGTCTGAAAATTGCATTACACGTTTTACAGGTAACACTAATATTACGTATTCCAACTTGTAGTACCATACTTTACAATTTCCATACATTTAAACAGTGCAGTTACTATTAATACGTAAGAAGTTAGTACAATCAGTAACATATCTTCCACATGAGTTGAAAAGCCATAATTACTCAAGGTATCCAATTTCAAAATTAATATATAACAGTGATAAAACTAAATGCAGCCAACAATTCGATAATTTTTAATTTCGTGCTCACCACGTGAAAGTGTATTCTGCCGGCCGTCAAAAACATCAAACAAACCTCGATATAATGCAATGAACTGTATTGCATAATTTGTATTACACTACACGTGTTGTTTCTTACGAGTGTTGGAACATGTAAGCAAACCTTTATAATTAGTGCCATAGAATCTTGTTTATGGTAATCATTGTCTATAAAAACCATTGTAACCTGTACTTTTGCTCTCTGTCATTATTCACTTGGTTCTGTGAAATAAACTTGTTCTCTTCGGCTCTACGTGTTTTTAATAAAATCCCGGATCACATTTCCCAGGATAAAAGCTGGCCTATTCAACAATGAGGCTGATTTTTTTGTTTCGCTCAAGTCACAGAGTGCACTGGAATCGGTCAGCGCTATATCGGTTTAACGATTTTGGTATTCTAGGTAAACGTTAACTACCGTATTCATGGTGGTCCGAAAAATAAGAAAAATAAAAGCCAAGCTTGTACCCACGAAACGATGTGTTGAATGGAGCGGCTTTCGTCTGATTACCAAATTTTATGTAACGTTGTGCGTAATCAGATCTTATATACCTTATAACTTCATATTTAGGGTGGGCCTACCCAGTATAAAAACCTTTGACACACCACTGAGTGCAATATTGTATTTCCAAGTTTCAGACTGCATTGTATAATGTTACACAATGAACAATAAAATACAGAACGTTATATATTATTCAAACAAGAAATTATATACTTAATACTTAATAAATAATAAATCATCATTAATGTTGCAAATAATAAATAAATAAATAACAATATAAATAATAACGAAATTGCACAATCAGAAATCATTTTGAAGTTATTGTTTCATTTGGTTTATTTGTATAGTAACCAAATCAATAAAGTATTATATTTCGATTATCAATTGTGTTTTTGTATACGTCTTCAGATAGCTATACTCTTATTTAAAGTTTTTATTTATGTGTTTAATTAAAGCCTTGAAAAATAAAAAATAAGACATTCGCATAATTGTAATGTGAAAACGAGTTGAACTTATTACTACTACTAAACCATCACGGCATATCCCACAAATGGGGTAGCCAGCAGACCAGCTGCATATAATAAAAATGCAAGCTCTGTCCTCTCCAGGTCAATACAAATTCAAGACATTCAGGATGGGTGGCAAAACTCATCACTGAATTAGAGATGTATAATGTCTTAATTCACCTGCCTTTTACAGGACACTCGAAAACTTACGGAGAAGAGTGGGAGACCAATTCTCTATGGGTGCTCTACGGGCTAACTTATCGAGACTATTTTAATTAATTCTCGATTTCGAGTGCACTAAAAATTCACAAAACCTATAATAAATTGTTGATGAGAAACTGTTTTTTTTTAGTACACTTTATCTTTCCCTTGTCCTCTCAAACTTGTGTCTTTTTTTCATCATAGCTTCTAGAATATTCATAGAGTCTTACTATTAATATTAGTCCCAGGTCCCGGAAAACTCCTCTTTCACGACACAAGTTTTAAGCTTACTGTGAAAGGTGTACAAGGTTGTATTTGGGTTTATAACAAAAACCTCGATATACCTTCTTTTTTTAAAAAAAAAGTTTTTAAGCTGTATTATTTCAATAGTTCTGTTCATGAAACGAATAATATGATCAAAAACAACATTAACTCAGTTTATTAGTTCCCTTGAAATAAAATAAGATGATATAATTGGAATGTACTTTATTTAACACACCTGCTGCTATGTTATATAATTTACACATAAAAGTCGTAATAATAATTTGATAAATACTCATAGATATCTTCACAACTTACATATGTATGTACAAACTGCGAAGTACCAGTGTTCACATTCAATTGCATTTGCTGTGTATAGTTAAATTAAATATCAATCAAAATTAAATAAATTATACGCCTGAGGCTTTCCAATAGACGATTCTTGTAGTTAACGTATTATGAGTCTGTTAATGATGTAAATGATACTATTGAGTACTTCCTAATCGTTTATAGGCGCCTGATAACTAATTTTATTAGTAGGTATAATGGAGCTGCGACTAGAAAAAGAGCCTATAAAACAAAAGATGTTTTGAGTTAGGGATATTTAAATTTTTCTATTGTGTCTCCTTCAGTATTATTTATATTACATATATGATCAGTCGTAAAAATTTAAATATTCTTTGAAAATTACAAACAAAATAAAGAATAAAAACATTGCAAACTAACATTTAAACTAAAATCCGAACAATATTAACGTCGACCTGGAAAACAATTCATTCAAACTATTACGGCATTTCTCACAAGTGGGGTAGCCAGCAAATCACCTACGTGTTATTAACATGCAATTCGTCCTCTCCACACCGGTAAAAATTAAAGTTTTTAGGATAGGAGGCATTCCTCATAGTTGAGTTGATTTGTCATGTTTTATGAAAACCTGCATTTATACACGAAACTCGACAGCTTATGTAAAAGAGTGGGAGACTAATTCTTTGCCGGGAACTTCACAGATAACAACAAAAAAAGGGACTCCTTCAAACAAAAATGGGGATATTAGCGAAACGAATTAACGCATCTCAATAAAAAAATTGCACGGGCAAACTCCCCTTTCACGGCACAAGCTTTTAGCTTAGTGTGAACTTCACAGATAACAACAAAAAAAGGACTCCTTCAAACAAAAATGGGGATATTAGCGAAACGAATTAACGCATCTCAATAAAAAAATTGCTGGCAAACTCCCCTTTCACGGCACAAGCTTTTAGCTTAGTGTGAAAGGTGTATAAGGTTGTATTTGGGTTTATTACAAAACCCAGATATATCCTTTTAAAAAAAAAAAGAATTACATTTTCCGAAATCAATCCATGGGTCCTTGTCCTAGCTACCGCCTTAATCTATATCTATATATTATATAAAGTATAAAGATGAATCTTTGAACTCAAAAGGTATAATTGAGGTGATGAACTCTGGTTGGTTGGAACATTTGATGTGATTTATAACAAATTTTGCATTTTCTCATGATTAATTTCTTATAAAATTATGACATGATGAAAAAGCATTATTTTGCTTGAATTGCTTTTTAAATACTTCGTGACAAAATAATGTCCTAAGCGATTGCGTTAATAGTTGCATAAAATTAAATTTTATGCGAAAGGGAAACAAACCATGATTCAAAAGGAACAATTTATAATTCATATTATCTCATTCACTCAATTATTGGAATAGAGAGGACAGCTTGTATATTTATTACCTACGTGCAGTTATTCTGATCTCTGATAATGTAATGTAGACTATAATGGTGTGAAAGTGTGGGTTTGCTTTGTACCTAGTCTGTTAAATATGTTCAGTTAGAATGATTATAATAACCGCTACATAATCAATAAAAATCCGGAATTACTTATATGTAGAGTTCCCGGGAAAGAATAGGACTTCTACTCTTTTCTGAGAATTTTTGAGTGTTCCTTGAAAGGCAATTGCAAATAGAAACATATCCACCACAGGTAAAAGGTTGGTGCACTCTGCTATCATAGTGCCAACACTTATGTATGCAAGTGAGACGTGGACATGGTTAAAGAAGGATGAAAGTGGCATAAATGCAGTGGAATTAAAATCGTTGAGAAGGATGTGTGGCAAAAGTCTGAGAGATCGTGTGCGTAACAGTGATATACGAAAGGAATGTGGAATGAAAGTTGGTGTAATAACAAGGATGAATGTTAATAAGTTAAGATGGTTTGGGCACGTGGAAAGAATGAATGAGGACAGAATGACTAAGAATATATATTTGGCTGAGAGGAATGGTGCTCGGAGACGCGGACGTCCGAGGATTAAATGTCAAGATCATTTAAATCAAATCCTACAGGACGGTCACGTGTTGAGCACATTGAACAGGAGAGCATGCATGAGGAATTGTATGACAGTGACGGAAGCGAAAGATGTATGCAAGGATAGAAGGAAGTGGCGCTCGATCCTTTCTGCCTACCCCGCGACGAAGCGGCGTGATGGTATGTATGTATGTATGTATGAAAGGCGGATATTCGTTAGGCATCACGACTTAAACATTGAATACGATAATTGAAAGACATGAAATGACATTTCAGACAATTCAGTATGCTACCCATCCTGAATCTCTTAATTTTCATTGGCACGAAGAAGATGAGTTGCTTATTTGTTACAATTAGTTGTTCTGCTGGGTACTCCACCAGAAAATTTAGGTGGAGAGATACATAGGTTATAATTTTCTTACGTTTTTCACAGTACCTATAGATAGTGTCATATGTTTGTATATGTAATGTATGGCAATATATATTATAGTACATTATTTGTGCTTATAAAACAATCAATTGAACTGTTTTTACAAAAAAATATTGTATTATAAACAAATTTACCAGTACAATAGCAGTATTAATATTGACAGCAAATTATACACAAAGAGATGTCGTTATTACATCAATTTTTATGAAATACATTAAAAAGTTCTATGAACTGTAAAGATGAGTGATGTTTGTATTTATTATTATCTTTGCTTATCTTTAGGATCTACGTATCACATTATCTATATCTCGCGAGAGTAATTATAGAATTTATAACAATATTCAATATTAATATGGGAAAATAATAATTTAAAATGATTATTGATAAGCAGAGCTGAGCACCATTAATCATTTATCTTAGTTAACTTTTAATCCTTGAAAGAAAAAAATAACAAAAACCCAAGTTAGAGCTAAAACTAGGAACTATTAAAATGTCCAGTTCCTTCAGCATGAAAAAATCCTTTAGTAAGAAGTAAAATATTAAACTTTTTTTAATACACACTTTTTCATCAATGATTCGACAATTGTTTTGTTTAAATATTAACGATAAACGAGTTGATAATGTCTCAGTAAGAGATGAAACAATTGTATTTATTGATAAAAGAATGTGTTAAAAAATTTAAGTATCAAGTTCCACACAAAAAAATTACGGATTGTATTGAAATTACAAAAATCCTTTAAATAATAGTAGGTACCTTTGATAAGATATAATTCTTTCAAGTTACAAATTTAAGGAAACAAAAGGTTTTTAACGAAACGTTACCTTAATGCCGAACTATCCTAAGTTCAAATTTTGGAACTGAGTTAAGTATTAAGAAATAAAAAAATGATTATAACAGATACGAGATAATTTAATGAATTTGAGTACTTAGATTCGTTTATAAAAAGGTATGCCAACATTTGCTATAGATGTTTTTAATTTTTAAATTTTTATTACAAAAACAAAACTTTGAACTGCTCCTTTGAAAAATCACCCAAAAACAATTAGGATAGTTCTGCATTAAGATAGCGAAAAATAAAGGGTGCAGCTGAGTGTTCTAATTGGTATAAAAGTTAATCACAACTCATTAGGTACTGCGGAAATTAATTTATTAATTAACCCGTTAATCGTTAGCGCCCAACTATGATAATTAATCTAATCGATATCATAATAACGTGTATAATATAAACAATAATTAAAATAATTACATTTTTCACATGAGTTTTGATACTCTCATAAACAAAGATAATTATACTTAGTCTACAAAATACAATAAACTATTATTGTCTCGGTGTATTGATTATTTTTATATTAAATTAATAATATATTATATTATATTTTCTCACACTTTCTACCCAATGCATTTTTTTTATTTTCTCAATAATTGTTAGATATCAACCAATCTAATATACCCAATAATCAGATGTTTTATTACTATTTTGCATATTATAATAGGTATAATTTAATCCCAGCTGGATTCTTAAAGAATTCAAACTTTCCCTAATTTGCCAAAATCAGAATCATATGACTTTTAGATATCATATTAAATATTTTTCACAAAAAAATAGCTTGAAGATTTCTACTTAATATTTATATTTGTTTCCACAGGTGGCTGGTCATTTGGTACTCAGAAATTCAAGGAGTTGTCAGCAAGCAGATATGCAAGACAAACTTTCATCTTCTCAGCTATCCCCTTCTTGAGAGACAGGAACTTTGATGGTTTGGATATCGATTGGGAATACCCTAAAGGAGGAGATGACAAGAAAAATTACGTACTCTTGCTGAAAGGTAAGAAATTTTTATCCTCAAATTATAGCTCCTTTTTATGTATATTTTGTTTGGATACCCAATGAGATCACTTACGTTTATGTAACCTGCCATATATTTTTCAGGTGCGAATTTTTCATTTAATAAAGTTATTTGGTAATTTATTCATTCCATTACAAAAATTGTAAAATAAACACAAAGTTAGGCTAAATAAGAACTAAATATAATAAAATGTATACCAACATTTTGTGGAATAAACAATAATACTTTCATCTAGTCACGGGCGTAACCAGGTTTTAATATCGGGGGAGGGTTCAAGTAAATAAAACTACTGAAAGTGCATGCCTTTATATTATATGAAATATGTAAAAAAAAATAATATTGATGTTGCTATCTTCAAAACCCTTCCCCTGGCTACGCCCGTGCATCTATTTGTATCTGTATTGCCTCTTTAAATGAGTAAAAACAACTGCATTTGGAAAAAAAAATGCTTGTAGCATTTACTTTATTTGCGGAAAATGAAATAGGTATTTCGATATTCGTGAATCTCATTTCATGTCTCAGTATATTTTGATTCAACTCAGTTATGAATTTTCGAAAATGGAATTTAAATTGTTATTGTTTTCATAAACAAATGACATCGAATGACGGTAATTTATTTTGAAAAATGGAACGAATTAAAAAACGAACGGAATCAGTTGAATCGATGAAAATCGTGACTGATGCAACGACACGGAAAATGGCGTCAGTCGTGCTTAAACATCCGTTACTCTGTACCATCAAATCAAACGGCAGAATGGAACTTTTAGGTACATATTTGCATGCTACAATGGTATTTTTTTGTGAAACAGTGAAATGCGTTTCTTTATTTAAATTATTTTTTTGTATTGTGATTCATACACGCGATGGCATTTGACAATACGATACCTTAAATAAAAACATTTATTTTCTTGTGATTGGAATATCACAATAAAATTTTGATTATAAGTTTAAATATTAAATCGTTGATTAAGTATGAATGTCTACTTTCTTTTCGTGTAATAGTTCATGTCCAAAAAAATTAAATGAATATTACTTTATATGCAGGTATATACCTACAAATTATTTCGGTATTGAGACCATGAATTCAATGAATGACTAAAATATTCATCAATTTGATTAAAACCAAAAGCAAAATTCATAAAAAACTACAATTTATTTTATAAATAAACTGAGTAAATTTATAACATTAACTCTGTTTCATTTGATTAATTTTGTGTTCTTTGTTTTCATATGAAGAATATTGCTAATTCCTTGATTATTTGTTTAAAGAAGATGTTCTCAAATAAAAACGAAATTTATCTCGATATAAACCAATTATTACAACAACAACAAAAAACACAAATTTATTTTAATATGAACATTCCAAGGTATCTATCTATCTACATAAATGCTTTCACATTGAAACTTTATCGTTTGACCGATTTCAATGACATTACAACGAATTTACATCGAGTGATCTTGAAATAAAACAAAATACTTCGAAACAGGAAGAGAGTTTAATAAAGAAAATAGTGATGAATATTAATAATAATCGCCATCTATACAAAACGTTATCGTGGTCAGTAGTCACCTAGAGTAATTATTAAAATCATTGCAACATGATCGAAAGTTGTGTGAACTAAATGATTGGTAGGCAATATTGATATAACAACAAGTTGTTAAGTATTCGTACTTCAACGGTCTCTTATTAAAACGAAGTCAATACACTATCGAGGTCGCTACCATTCTTTCATGTAATGGTAGTACGACATTTTTTCTACTGCCTTTCTTCAAAATCTCTTAGGTTTAATATTATTATTTCGTAAGTCAAATCAATAATATTGCCTAAGGTTATAGAACTATTATAATATTACAATATTACCCAGTCATTGAATTTTGAAGTTAGTGTTTTTTCTGTTGTTTGTTAATACATGACAGTTTGCATGTTTCTTACATGCAGCTGATCTGCTGGCTACCCCACTTGTGGGATATGCCGTGATGGTATAGTAGTAGTAGTAGTAGTTGTTAATACTATTATTCCACAGTTTACTTCTCTCAGAGTCATAACCATTCCCATTTATTTATAAAAAAGTTGTAATCAAATTGAACAACTGTAGATACGAATCTTATTTCTTTAATGAGAATATTAAAATGTTACTTATTATTTGAGGAATGGTTTCATATTTGATATGTCTATGATAATGTGTGGTCTCTAGTATTTTTTTATTGTGTAAGTAGTACATTAGTATTATATTACTTTATTACCCTAAAACACGCCCAAGAGAATAATTCATTTTAAAAATTAGAGGAGTTTTAGTTTCACTATCATTCATTTCAAAATCATAAAATTAAAACAGATTCTGATAATTTGATAATTTTATTGAACACAACAAGCAACACAAATATAACAATAAATAGACTATTTTATAAAAACTTAAATCTAAACATCCTCCTTATAGAGGTAAGTCTCGTGTAAAGAAAGGTAAATGATAGTCAAATATTCGGAGTAAAAACATTTTTAATTCAGCGATGAGGTGTCCCACCCTAAATGCCGTTTTTTCTGGCACCCATGTTTATAACATGCAGTTATGTGGTGTTCTCACTTTGGCGAATATCGCTAGGGCACCAAAATATCGCCAGCCATTTGAACCGTGTGAACAAAATGACAGCTAGTCTGAAACGATAAAAACCAGTAGAAACGATATCGTCTCGAGTTGACCACCTTCCAACTTTCTCGGGCGATCAAACGATTTGCACATGCGCAGATATGCGCGGCGTTTGTGTCTATGGTAAAAGCTTTATAACCTATAAATTTTATAATGTTTCCCGCTTCGTGACAGCTGTTATCTTTTTTGTTGGTTTGTGGCGTTTGTTTCCTTAATTAAAAGGCGCCTTATAGCCTCTACTATAACATTTTCGACTAAAAATAAACACTTCGCGATCTCCATCTCGACGCCATTTTGAAAACAGTGTCAAAATCAAAGCGCATCTGACAGATCGTTTCTATATCGGTGGACTTGTGTGAACAGGTGTGACGATCAATGGGCGTACGGCGAATTTTCTTTTTTCGCCTGGCGTTATATTTTGAAATTCGGCTGGCGATATTCGCCAAATGTGAACACCCCATAAGACTACTGACTATTCGACTAGTGGGAGATGTCGTGATGGTTAAGATATATAGAGATTCATAAATGTTATATAATATGGGAGTATAAATTCTCATTGATGAACGAAATGAAACATTTAAGTATACGTCGATCAGTAAATTCTAACAACGTTACGCCTCCGTAAAGGTAACAGCCATAAAAATCACAGTAATACAGTTTAATAGTAGGCTGTTAGTAGGTTTGTACCAATAGTAATATCAAGTAATGACAGATCATAAAAGTGATTACTTTAGCTATTTACGAGTATACACAGCACTTGGCATCTGTACAAATATCTATGTATTATTCAAATGGAAAATAATTAAACAACTTTTTCTTATGAAATAATCGACTTCGATATTTCGTAACACACGCACTTATTGCCATCATAATAGAAAAAACAAAAGTACTTTATATTACTATTAATAAAAAGAGTGACTATTTGAATCATAAGAATTCTCTTATTCACAATGTTGATTATTGATCTGTTGCTCCGAAAATTATTACCTTCTGTAAAATACTAACTTTCCAATGTTTTTGGAGGTCGTTCTAGTATAAGATTTGGTGTATGTTGTAGAGATTTGGGCGATTTTGTCATCCATATACGATTACTAAGTTTTTTTAGAATCATCTTCTCTTTCTGCTCTATCTCGTCATGTCATGAGTGATCACGCAGAAGAATTTTTGAACTAATATTTTAGAATACAAATCATTGTGTCGGCAAAATTGTATTTTTTACCTTAATAAAGGATGGATATAATCAAAAGTAGGTACTCGAATCACAAGTATTTTATGTTTCCAAATCTCCCTTGACTTAAATAAAATACATTCCCATTGATAATAAAATGATTTGAACTTTGAGTAATCTAATTCCAATCAATTCAAGAAAATGTATGAAGTAATTTTTTTATGATTTCCTCTTGGTATTATTTCTCTAAATATAACAACTTATAAATGGAGATATTACATTTTAATGAATAACTTCTCCTTTTAATAGGTAATTGATTCGTTGCAACTTTTATTGCTTCAAAGTTTTACTTATTTGATTCCAACTCGGTTTGACCTCCGTGATTTATTTCTATATACCTTTCAGCAGAACTTTAACACTTATTAAAAGACTATTTGATGGGTAATTTGTATGAAACTATAATAAACTATCGCAAACCTCATCCTTCTACAAGAGTTGTTTGTATGGAATAAGTCACAAAATGAAAACTAACATGACCGCTTCGGGTCAACTAATTAATATAGTTAAAGAAAGTTTCAGAAATCTTTAGTCAATTATTCACAAAGCAGGAAGTACTTAACTCCGGTGAGATTGTAAGTGACAGCAGTTACATAAATACCACCAAAACTTATATCAAAGTAATTTAAAATTTGCTAATTTTGTTTCAAAATAGTACCAACTTTTTGGGTTTTACAACAAGAGTTGAATTTTAAGAGACCTTATTTCATATTCATACATAATTTAATCTAAAAGTTTTATCAAATAATACACGAAAATATGGTCTCTAATTTGTTTTGTGATTAGATAATTTTGTAATATAAATATTTTTGATAAAAAATCATTAGAATTACATCATCCTCCACAGATTGAATGAATATATATCTCTTGTTTCGAGGGCTTCATTGCAGTCTTAAATCTATGTTATTATTAACTCATCAAATGAGTTAAAATTTTATTGTTCAATTTTATGACAAAGTAACCATAACTATGAATAAAGAATTAAAAAAATTAACATGATTTAATACTTTTTTACTAAGAATGTTACGAATACCTACGTCAAAAACGTACCAAATAGGTATAGAGTTCTCATCAAATATGTACTTTGTATTACTCAAATTTAACAAGAAACGGTACATAATTATTTTGTATTTCTTCCACTTTCACTGCTGTTAAATTAACAAAGTATGCAATTAATTTTTTATCTATCTTTTGATGTACGCAACTGAACATTTAAAATATAATAACTATAAGAATCTATTTATTACCCGATAACGGATAAGACTAATTATAAGTACAGTTTAATAATCATAATGGAACTCTTATTTCCTATTACATACATACAGTACCGAAGTATATTGTTGTTTATATTATGAGTTATCTATTATGTAATGATTACTGGAAAAATGATAGTTTCCTACATGGTTCATTTTATCTTGTGTAATCTAATAGTTCCTTACAAGTTTTTTGCAGTTGTTTTACAAGCTATTGTAAAAATGAGACTATGTAACGAAAGCGTAAATTTCACATAATGTATGTGAATATAGACTACATATATGTACAACTATCACAAAGTAACGCATGTAAGCTATGATATAATGTCTGCTTAAATAAAACTCATATTATTATTATGAAGTATATTATAGATACTATATCCCACAATATTAAGCATTCTTCAACTACTATACTGTCATGGTATATCTCGCAAGTGGGGTAGTCAGCTGACCAGCTGCATGCAATTAACATGAAAGCTGCCATTATCCCAGCAAAAAATTAAGACGTCGTTAATATTACATATAAAACGTCTTAAAATTTTACAGGACACTCGAAAACTTGCAGAAAAGAGTGGGAGATTAAGTATTTTTTGGGCATTCAACATCTTCAATCCGTGATGACTTATGCCATCCATCCTGAATGTCGCAAAGAGAACGACCTTTATGTTCATTACATGCAGTTAATTCAACGGTAACCTCTCTTGTGAGAAACACGTTGATAGTGTAAATAGATAGATTTCTATTACTAACGTAATATTTTGTTTTAATGATAATTTCCAAAATTGTATTTTTTATTTTCATCTTTATAAAACGATTTATTGCTAATTGTTTGAAAACGTTTCGACAAGGCATATAAATCAATGATTTTTATAGTAAAGATGCAAATAAAAAACTATGTATCGTGCGTAATCCATTGAAATGGTAAAAGCATACTTTTGTAAATTTTTATTATTGTTATTATTCACTCGTTTCAATTTAAAGCGAGTTCAATCGATTTGATGTAATCGTTTAATTGAATCTCTCATCGATACTGCGCTCCTGATCAGTATTGCGAAAATATTAATAATACTACATTGTATATTCTGACCTATACAACATTGTCTGTTTTCGACTTACTCGTATAATATCGAGTAGTAGAAGATAACAATATTGGATCAGCTGATTGAGGTTAACCCCCAATATAACAGAATATAATCCCATTCAAAAATTAACAGACAAATATTATTTGGAAAATGTTAATTAATAAAAACGATTTATGAAACCTAATTATTCCATTTTGAATTTCTATGAAATAGATTAAGGGTTAGCTTTTTTTTATTTCAAAGATTTCCAATTACTATTTCATGTTTTGTAATATTTAAATAAGTATTTAATTGTCTAATCCAAAACTCGAGATAAAATCACGATATAAAACAATGGAGCGTTAGGGATTGAATGGAATATTTTTGGAATGAATGGGAAGATTTCATAGTAAAAATATTTTATTTATTTGGCCGTAAAATTAAATGTTGCGCATACAAGCATACATATCCTTTCCGTATCCTGGTTAAAAATGGCTTAATGCACTTTGAAACTTCCTCTAGAGATCCCTGTCTATTGCTGCTTTTAAAACCCCTGTGGGCCTAGTCAAAATACATTTCAGCGTTACGTTTTCGTTTCGTTTTCATTCAAACGCGGACGACATTGCGAGAACGCGTCAATTTTCGTAGCTAAAATACAAAAGTAGCTCCGAAAATTGACGCGTTCTCGCAACCTCGTCTTGTTTGAACGAAAACAAAACAAAAACGTAACGCATAAATGTGTTTTGACTAGGCCTACTGGCCACTCTAAGACAAGCAAACCTTGCACAGTTTCGAAAATGTATTTAAAATATATCAAACATATGTAAATATTTAATATTTATTCAAGTTTCTTTACAAAGCTTTTGAAGCCTGTCGAAAAAAAGAAAACATTTGAACAAATAAAATTTTAAATGCTTTGATCTTCAAATAAATTGTGGTTTTACACATCACCAATACGAACATAAAATATTGTGATATCTTTTTAAAGCATAAGCAATAATATATCTCAATAGAATAGATTTAGGAAACTAGTCCCCTAGGTAGATATCATATAAGAATTTATGTTATGGTATAATTTAATTTGATTTACGCTACTTGAGCTCTCCTTTCTGATGTTCTGCACTCAAAATAAACTTTGACGTCCCTTGCAAACACTCGGTAACTACAGATAATACTCGGAATATTGATAACTATCTGCTGAAGTAGTATTACTTTAAAATAACTCTTTCACACAATACTAGTGAGGAAGTTTAAATTGTTGTTTAATTTCTTTTTTTATTCTTTCAGTGATGTTAAGCTGAACAAATTAATATTGATGCATTGCACTTACACATTTTTCATAAATAGGTATTCGAAGAGTCATTTTTTTTGCGTATACTTCTGCGTATCTTTGAATGCGTGATTCAAACTAAACATATTTCTTTCAGAAAATACACTTGATTTTAGTGTTTTTACGTTCATTGTAAACTTGATATGATATTTTCAAAATATCAAAGGATTTTAAATATTATCCTACTTTGAAATAACTACTTACTTACTTACTTTTAGTAAGTAAGTAAGTAAGTTTGAAATAACTTTGTCAGGTTGATGGATGAAACAGAATAGGTACCTATACTTAATAAAGAAATTATAGCAATCTGTTTATCTATACCATGACGGCATCTTCTAAAAGTGAGATAACCAGTGGAATAACTGCATGTTTAAAATATGTAGTCTATCTTCTCTGTGTCAAGAAAAAATAAGACATTTTAGGAGGGCGGCTAACCTTATCGCGGAATTCAAGATTTTAAATGTCTTATTCGTAAATTTTAACGAACAAATGCCTTTTACATAATGATCGAATACCTACAGAGAAGAGTGAAAAATTCTATAACTATGGCGACCGGTGTGGTGCGGAGGCTTGCCTTTGAGTCACGAGGTCTCGGGTTCGAATCCCGGCCAGGGCAAAATGGAGAATGTCCTTTTTCAAATTTTCCTGGGTCTGGGTGTTACATGTATATGTGTTCAGTGCATTGTATATATATGTGTATCGTCGCGTTTGTACCCATAGGTAATACAAGATTCATATCTTAGTTTGGGACTAGCTCGGTCTGTGTGAATTGTCTATATATGTTATAATTATATATGGCAACCCTAAAAAGAGATATAAGCAAAAGAGATTATAAATTACCGAGAAAATTCAAAAGCTCTTTTAGTTCTATGGAAAAAAACGAGATTGAACAAAATGTGAATCAAAATATCTTATCTCTTTAACCTTGATGTTAAAACGTATAACAAATTATTTTCTTTTCTGTCAAGAGGATACTGTTTAGGTAATAAATTAATGCATTTGCCAGAAAGTATGTGTAGAATCCCAGGGCAATAAATTTTGTGCACACTATTCAACAACTCTTGGTATTTTGAACAACTATTATAGTCTGCAGTTAGTAGCATACCTGCATACATAAATGTAACTGTAGAGAGACATTGCCATACACTGAATACTGCACACTGCTGCACATAGTGCAGTAGATCTGTTCAGTTGTAACTGTTATGGAGTGGAAACGTGATGGTTATTTTTCTAGCATTAGATTACACTACGAGGGTTGAAGGTAAAAGCTTTACACTACATAAAAATTGCATTGGATTCGTAGAATGTAATGCTGTTCGCGCCAATATGAACGCCGACAATTTAATTTTTAGCATTCAAATAAATTATCGAACATTAGGAGTATCTTCTATTTTATGTTATGAGAGATACACCGTTTTCAAAAAGATTAGTTTTTCGTCTTAATATGATCTTAGGAATCTTAGATATCCCACTCTTTTTCGTGTTATAATATTTTGTGTATTCTGTAAAAGAAAAATCTTCGTTAAATATCATTATATGAGACATTTAACATTTGCAGTTCAGCGATCAGTTATAAATGTCACCCTGAATTTCACATTTTTTAGTAGCACGTAGAGGACAGCTTGCATGTTTATAACTAAAACTACTAGCTTTTCCTTTTATGGTAGATGCTGTGATACTATGGACAGACTTTTCAGGCATTTGGATCTATAAAAGTATGGGTTTTGATTTATTTAGAGGTGTATATTTTTGAATGTTTTTTAAGTATTCTACAATGCCATCCGTTACTTGATAATTTAAATCACGATCGATTTCAGTAAACCTATACCATTGACGAGCGATATAATACTGTCTAATATTTTTGTTAAAACATCTACAAAAACAAAATTCTTGGATATTGTTTTAATATAAGTACCAATTTTTAATTTTCCATCATTTTAGGAAAAAAGTAAAAAACATTAGGTTAACATATTACTCGTCTCTGCATATTTCATGGCTCAATAAATCCGATAATTTGCTGCAAGACTTTTGACCCTTTTATCAGTGAAAAAACGTCAGTTTATAATGTGAAAGCAGTCAATATAAAAATAAATTATATAACATGGGTGTGTTTTTCTGCAAACACCATCAGTCAATATGAAAAATGGAAAAAAATCTGTTTATGCAGACAAAAGACCCTTTTGGTTTTTCCTCCATCCTTCTGAAAATTTTGTACCTACATAATATCTCTCTACTATTTCATAAAATATTCTGATCACAATTCACACAGACCATCCGCTTTGAGAAATCGTTTATTCCATACCTTTGCCAAATATAGATCGACTTTTTTTCTTTTTAAACAAAAAGGGTGAAAAATGTTGCCAACTATTATTATTTGTTTAAACCTGCAAAAGAGAATTTTGGAATAATATTGCAAACCCTTTTCAAAATGACCCAAATTGACATGGATCAATATTCCTTGAACTTGAGTGATCCTGAGACTTTTTGCTTATTATGAAATAGCTTAGTCAAAGTAAAACATGAATTGAATATTGCTATGAACCCCTACGCATCCTCAAAGTTAGCAATATTATTATTATTTTAAAAATATCACCCTGCACTGAGATCATAACACAAAATATATCATCAAAAAGAAACGAGTCTCTATCCTGTCGATAAAGTCATTGTATATTAGAATAATAGCTTGCATTAGTGATGATTTTGACGATGATATGACTTCAGATGATTTTGTTTTGCTGCAGTTTAACAGCCTTTAGACTCGTGGAACGTTGGTGAATAGAGTTGATTCTAAATCTGATAATGACTAAAGATAAAATTTTAGAGAAATAAGAAAGGTCTATCGATTGTTTAATTATGTAAAATTTGTTTAGTAAACTTAAGTTGTCCACCTTTTGTTATAATTAAACAATACTTAAATATTTCATTGAAGAAAAAAAGTCTTTTCATTTAATTTATAATTCGATTTTTTCAAATTCTCACCGCTTAGCGACCAAATTATTTTGTGAACCTACACATTGTTAATTATAATGAAAATAATTTTAAAAAAATATTTGTCTCAATCTCAAAAGCTGTTAAACAAAAAATATATCAAGTGTGAAATTTGAAATTGAGATAATGAATTAGTTATACTCTATCCTATTGTTTCGGCAAAGTATATATCAGCATTTACTACAGACTTGTACTTTATATTAAATGTAGTAGAAACAATGCCTGTATGTGATAATGAGTATATACGGCCAATTAATTTAAAAACTGTTAAGATATCGTGAAAAAAATCTCAGTAAGTCTTAACCAATCTTTTTAAGAACAATAATATAATATTGTACGTATCTAGCACGTGCTGACTTATTCCATTGTTGAATTTGAACATGAATTTCCTAGCAATCAATGAAATGATAATATAATAATAAAAAAAAACAATGGTTACTTTAAGTTGTTATCCTTATCTGATATCAAAGATCGATAAATGAATGATATTTAATTAATAATTATTTAACAGTTTTACTATTTTTTATTGAAAAATAATATTTATCTATTCTTGCAGTCCAGTAACACTGGTCTTAAATATTTCTAGGTATATCTATACAAAGTTAAGTCAGACAAATACTGACAATGGTTTAAAATCAATAAATGTTTTTTTTTTATATTTTGCCTATCAATTTATATACTACATTACTCACCTACATGGCTCCTGACGATTCAGACGATACCCCTTCAAGATACACTGTTCGAATGAACTGTCTTGAAATATGTTGGAAAGAGGCATTAATGCGTTTTAGAATTGTTTAGGCTCTTATCCTTCTGTGTTCCTAGGACAACGATTAAGTACTAGTATATGAAGGGATTCATTAGTATGCCGACACTATAAAACTACTACTACTACTACTACTATACCATCACGGCATATCCCACAAGTGGGGTAGCCAGCAGATTAGCTGCATGTAAGAAACATGCAAACTGTCCTCTTCGTGCCAATATAAAATCAAGACATTCAGGATGGGTGGCAAGCCTCATCCCTGAATTTAAGAAGTAAAATGTCTTAATTTTTTCGAACACCTGCCTTTTACAGGACACTCGAAAACTTACGCAGAAGAGTGGGAGACCAATTCTTTACCGGGTGCTCCACGGGATATTCACTATACTCACTATAAAATCAATATACCTACAATATAATTCGCATGATATTTAAGTAATAGTTAAAGTAGTAGTTCAGTACCTATATAGTTTTTAGAAATAAAATCTGTACCTGAGAGCCATTTAGTCTTAAGTACTAAAATGCCATTTTCAAATTCAATTTAATGGTCGAAAAAATCTCAACATTTTACTAGTAATAAGCCGTATATAATATTTTTTTTTTTTTAAAAAGATATATCTGGGTTTTGTTATAAACCCAAATACAACCTTATACACCTTTCACAGTAAGCTAAAAGCTTGTGTCGTGAAAGGGGAATTTGCCGGCACCTGGGATCGAACCCCGGACCCCTTGTTCACAAGGCCGAGACTCTACCCCCAGGCTACCGACGAACTCGTTTAACACGACGAACAGCTTATTACATAGACCCTATAGTATAGATCCTAAGCATTTCTGTACTTAAGACTCACGACAAATGTGTTATTTCCGCTTTTTTCGTAACATTGGAATTTTTGTCAAAAATGCACTTAAGTCCTAATGGCTCTCAGGTACAGAAATAATAATAACAATGACACTGATAATAAATAAATAATAAAAAAAGTATTAGTACAAAAAAAAATTCCTCAGATGTTTTCTTTTTTTACTTCCAACTACTAGTTTACGAGAGATCGGGATATGCAAAACTCATCATTATATTTAAAAATTACAATGTGAATTTCTAAAATCCCGTATGATAAGAAATTATTACTCAGAACCATAAACAACATAAATCTTTATTATTAACATTTCTTCTATTATTAGTCGTAATATTTATTTATTCCAGTGTGTCATTCACACTACATTGCCAAATCGTTTGTTGAACAAACTGTGTCATGGTCGGTAGTATAATAATATGTATATGCATGTACTGCAGTAATATATTAGTCTCAAAATTTTTGTTGGTTAGTACCTACTAATGTGTATATTGAAGTCTACGGCGGACATTAGCGCAACTGTTAGGCAATGTTTTATAGTATTATTTTCAAAGAACATTTTCAAACACATTCAAAATAAGAATGGAAGTACCTATTCGAGTGTTGTCATAACGAAGTATTTTGTATTTTAAATAATTAATGACGCATTGTTGTGTACTTTGGATTATCTTTTGATTCTTTTTAAAAGCACTTTGACTTTTTTAAGAAACCGACCAAGGCAATAAGCAATAATGCAATTTTGTAATCTTGTTAGATATCTTCTTTACTTGATATAATAACTGATATTCTTACCAGATTAGAGTAGAAACGAATTTTTATCGATTTCGGTAATTGAATCGAACTATTTCAAATTCAAATTTCCTTCTTACTTCTTTCCACACTAAGTTCTATTTCAATAATCTTGTCCGAGAGTTTAGTAAGTAGATACGTACCTTCATAATAATTTCGCGCTATCTGCATGACTGTAATTATCTTTTTTTTATAAAACGTTTAACGTCCCATTAAGAATGCTGTTAATGCAAATAAATGCGAGTACATCATAATGAATTAAAATAAAGTGTCTGAGTATTAAAACATAATGATAATTATTTAGACTTAATGCAGGTGTAGTAATTACTGTTCTTCTACCATAAAGCAAGTAAAAAACAACAGCATTAAACATCTCGATTGCCCAAGACATAAAAATAATTTTAACTTTTAATCACGCATAATCTCAATTGTTGTAAAGAAGATAAAATACCATTTTATTTTTAATATCTTCTTCTTCTACCAGTGCCGTATCAGGTCCCTTCGACGTTGGCGATCACTCTGTAGAATACTCCCCTGTCTCGCGCTGTGCGGACCAGTTCTCCCGTTCGTGTTACTCCGGTCCATTGCCGTATATTCAGCAGCCACAATATCTGCCTCCTTCCTACACCAAGGCTTCCCTCAATCTTGCCTTCTATTATCAACTGCAGAAGCCGATATTTATCGCCTCGCAGGATGTGGCTCAAATATGAGACTTTACGAACGTTAATATTCGTCAGGAGCTCTCAATTTGTATTTGCTCTGCGTAGTACTTCTGTATTGGACACCAAGTCTGCCCACGGTATTCGAAGCATTCTTCGATGAATCCACATCAATGCATTTTTTTTCTTCTATCTACATGACATCTCCTACATTATTGCAATTTTAATTCTTGACATATTAAATACTAAACATTTCATTGACATTCTGTACTGACACTCCAATATTTTATGATTTGACTTAAATTATTATTGTTATGAAATGATTTCCTTTTGTGTTTTGTTAATTCTTGTTTTCCAACTGTGTTGTGAATGAGATATTTTATTTGTGTATTGTTTATTCTTGAACATGTAAAAGGCTCACGCCGTGGATTGTGATATAAATAAAAAATAAATAAATAAATAAATTACAGAGACTATAATGTTTTGCAGAGTAGGTAAAAAATAAATCTTTATTGACAAATATTATCGTTTTAACAGGTGAGCTTATTGCATAGAAATATCTTCCAAAGAATCTTTTAAACATATTGCGATACGTCGACAACAATCTCATTCCTGTTATTTACAGTGAAAATAAATGTAAATACTTTCACAAAGCATGAAGAAAGGACGAAATAAATATATTTTCACTTTATAAAATTGTGATATCTTTACTATTAATTGAAATATCTATCATGTAATTATTGAAGAATATAACCTCACTTATTCATATCTCCTGAAAACCAATTTCCATTCAGTTCTACAGGCACATATGTAGTTATATAAGAGAGTATTTGCTCATTTCATAATCATGAAAGCAAAAGTAGAAATCTTCAGCACAAGAATATTATTTTTGTTTACATAGCAATGATTACAAAATATTATGGAAATATTTAATTCCTTTTTCAGTACATATCATCATCATCATTTGTGCATTGTTGTGCATTCTCACGATATCGATTTATTTTATAATCAATAATACCTCATAAAATAATTGTACGCTACCAATATAAATATTAGAGTTTATTTGTATGTTTGTTTAAATGCTTTACTTTTATATCGGCCCCTCACTGTTGAGGATCTTGAGCAACATCAACATGGAATATAGTTGCGCATTAATTTATACATCAAACGGTAATATAATATAAAGTAACACCTTCTAATGAATGCTTATTGAGCATGTTTCTCTTTCATTAATAGTAAAGATATCACAATTTCATTAATTGTGTCGGCATTTACTTTGTAACACTTCATTTTAAATTATCAAATAAAATAAAATAAATTTTATTGATTTTTTATGATGATTTATTGTGATGATTTATTGATGAAAAACACAATTTAACTGAAAATAAATTTAGATTGTCAATTCTCCCGGTTTTGTCAAAATAGTGAAATTTTCTTTTGACCGTTAAAAATGTATTGACCAAATGTATTTTGTACCAAATTTTTATTTACATTTATGAAATTTTACATCTGATAACCATAAAGATCTCGTTAGTAAAATAAACACAAATGAAATAATATCAAACGTGGAATAACGTTCACAAACATTCCTATCAAAGCCAATATTTAAATTTCATTTGTAATGCATAAAATTAATAATATTTATACCATTAAGAGTATTTTATGATCATTTCATTATTTATAATTTGTTTCCCAAGAAATGTCGAGCTTAAAGCTGGTACAACACAAATATTTGCGAAACTTTGTATTTGGATAGTTTCTTGCAGAATAAACCATTAGTTTACTCATGTTCAGAGCATCATCACGAACAAATCTTCATGACACAACAAGAATCATGATTGAATGTTTGAAAGGTTGAAATCCAATATGGGCACGTCAATATAACGTTGTTAGAGTCATCACGGATGGCCTATTCAAGAAAATACCGACGTTTCTCTGCTAGGTTTAGATTTCTTAATAAAGTAATTTATAATTAAATATTATTGGGTATTTTGTACATTAATATTAAATAATAATATAATCAATAAATTAAGGAAAGTGTAATGCAAATTATTTTGTTAATAATTGTCACCCCGTGATCAATTATGTATCATTGATTACAAAAAAATCATGACAGATTCTGATAACAATTATACTCGTATGCTTTCAATATGATTTCACGTGCAAACATCAATCACTTTTCCGTGAAAGCATCGACAAAGAAGTGGCCTCTCACTTTTTTTTAAGCTTTCGTAAGTCCTGTAATAAAAAACATCACAAATGAGATATTTAGCATATTCAATTCTGAGTGTCTTATTTATGTCACTAAGAGGACAGCTTGTATGAATATAACATGAATTTTGCCCCACTTTTGCGATTTTCAGTGATGGTATAGATAGACAGACTTACAAAATATTTTAAAAGAAAACATTGCAATACATATACCTACGAATCAGAACATAATATTTTTTTTAATGCTGTACATTCTCTTCCTTCAAACACAACACAAGTGCAATATCGTAGTACCAATACATACATACTCTTATTACATCACAACATTAATTTGCACACTTCATAATAATGATTTAACAATATTATATTTACATGCCTACTAACTAATGTAGTTATTTCATTCATTTGACTGTTGCCTGAAAATGCATAAACTATTATTACAAATAGTAGAACGAGTCTCATTACGATACTAAATTGCACAAAATTATGTATGAGTAACTTTTCATCAGTTTTCTTAGTTGTAATTATGTTTCTTATGATTGTTTCCGGGTAAATAATTGCTTTTTATTAAAATTGTGCAAGTTTTAATCGTAATTAATTACTATTATCATATCAATAAAACCCGATATTACCAAATTAATAGGTCAATGGTTCAATTCAATATGAGATATTTTCTTTTAGATTGCATATCTTTTATCCTGAATTCTTCTTCTATGTGTACCATGTTAGGTCTTCCAACACTTTGACTCGTTCTACCCGTTTCCGTCCTGTTCCAGCTCCTTTTCTCTCGAGATTTCTGTCCATTCTCCAATTCCATCTTGTCAATAAATTTTCATCATCATCATCGTCCTCAACTATCCTCTCGGGAGCACACACTGAGAAAAATACTAACGAAATTTCACAACGAATCATTGGTACGTACTATCAGATTAGGACCAGAGATCGTACAAACGATTCATTAGTACGAATCTATAATATTAACTCCTCGCAAACATGTTGTTGGTAAATTTACCAATGATTTGTTTGCGAAGAGTTAATATTATATATTTATACCAATGAATCGTTTGTACGATCTGTGGTCCTTATCTGATAGTACCGTACCAATGATTCGTTTTGAGTTTTTTTCTCAGTGCAGGGCAGAAACCAGCCTCCTCCATTCAGAGCGTCTCTGCGCAAGTTGCATCACTTCATTCCACGACATTCCCTGTGCTCTGATGTCGTTGTCATAGGAACGGTGTATTGTGAAAGAGGGACGCCCGGGCCGACGGAACCCTTGCGGAACTATCATTGGGCATTCTCAAAACATGTCCCAGCCAGGACCATCGTCTTTCCTGTATTACGGAGATTACAGATCTCTGCTGTGTGCGCCGGCAATAAATTTTGATCAGAGAAATTTGATGCATTAAAATATATTTGCTTATTTGATTACAAGAATAATTTTCTCTTTATTCTGTCTACAAACTCTTCTGAAAAATGTGAAATTTAAAATTGCAAAATTTCTCCTTCAAATGGATAATGATGTAATTGTTCAGAGCTCTTATCCAAACTGAAATGAGTTGTTTCTTTTATAAAGCCAGTTTCTAGAACCTAGCTCAACAAAGAGCTTAAGTACCAGAAGTGTTTATAAGTATTTTTAGCCTCGTCAAGTAAATAGTTTATTTAAATATATTATACAACTTTTATACATGTGTTATAACAAATATCTTAATGAATTGTTCATGTTTCACGAGTTTCATTCCTAATATTCCTCTTAAATCACAACAACAACAGCAAATGGTATGACCTTCATTTTAATACAATATTAAAATATAATCATAATACTGCCTCTTATTAATTTGTACTATAAACTACTCATACAATAAACGTTCACTTTGTTATTTTTGCTCAAATATTTCAAAGATTATTAATAATATTGTAATACCAAGATAATATTACAAATACTTGGAATAATGAAAACGCCCGGAGTTATGTTGTTATCTTACCTACTATTTAGCCACATAGTCATGTTGCAGTTACTTAATAGATAGGTACTCTTATTTGAATACGCGCTGAACAGATTTTTTTTATAATGTAAAGCATTTATACTTTGTATTATCTGTTTTTTACTTGATAATTACTTTTTATAATTGCTATCGATTTTTACGCAAACCTTTGCCATCTGCAGGCGAAGCAAACCTTTGCAGAAATCGTAAGCGATTTCAAAAAAAAAAAAATTTTAATAAATATAACTGAAATGTCTCTCAACTGTTACAAAGTAAATTCTCCGAAAATAAGAGAAGATTAACCATATGTCTAATGTTTAAATTCGCGAATGTTTGTTGTGTATTGATAAATATCATCATCATCGCCCTCAACGCTCCTCCCGGGAGCACATGACAGAAACCAGCCTCCTCCATTCAGAGCGTCTCTGTGCCAATTGCGTCACCTCTTTCCACGACATTTCTTGCGCTCTGATATCGTTGTCATAGGAACGGTGTATTGTGTAAGAGAGACGCCCGGGCCGACGGAACCCTTGCGGACGGAAGAACAGTGCTCTTTTTGGCCAACTATCATTAGGCATTCTCAAAACATCTCCCAGCCTGGACCACCGTCTCTCCTGTATTACGGAGATTACAGGTCTCCGCTGGGTGCGCCGGCGCACAGCATCGTTTTAAACATGTTCATACCATTTGCCATCCAAAATCCTTCTAAGACACTTGTTTTCAAAGCTTAGTATCTTCCGCTCTTGAGCCTTGGTTAAGTACCAAGACTCAAAGCCAAATAGAAGGATTGGGATGATGCACGCATTGAACAAGCGACATTTTGTCCTGATGCTGAGTCCAGATTGATTAATATATTTACTATATATTTTTTCCTTTCTTCAAACTCTCGGGTTTGTACTTTAAACAATTCGTGAATTCGAATCCATAATCTCTCAATTGAAAATTCGAGATCTTACTTTCAGGCTACCGACGACCCAGATGATTTTATGTACTAGTGCATACATTTAGATTTCCTAATGTATGAGAATTTATCTCTTTCCGAGATGGAATGTTATTAAAATTTTGCAAGTTAAATAAGCTCGTTCTGTTAACTGTCACGTACATAGGTAAATTTTTACGTAACACAACATAAAAGGTTATAAAATTAAAACTTACAATTTTCAATGAGCTCCTAAACATCATACTCATTAATGGCGAGACGAAGATGTTTTGTAAAACAAGAGTCTCGTTTTGTTTGTTAAATCACGCAATAGGTTAGTATTGTTTATCTATGAGTAATTGCCAATGTACGACAATTGACAATTGCCAACTTGAAAATGTTTGAGTTTATGAAATAATAATTGTTTGGTTGTTCGAAAGACGTGTACCTATACAAGAAATGAAAATAATTTTACAGTTGCATAATTTGCTCATCACCACACTTATACCTATTATTCAATTTATTAAATCATGATATTTTGTGCGTAGTTTTACAAAACTTCAAATCAAATTGCAATAATTTTAGTCATAATTTAATTCGTGTTGATATAAATCGTTTTCTTTTTGTATATTTCAAATAAAATATTTAATACCTCACCACGTTAGTTAATAAAGCTTTCAAACAAAGCCATACAATAAACCAAAATTCTTCGTTGTTTTCAAAATAGAAAGGAAAATATCTCATTTTTTCAGAGCGTGTTTCATACAAAGGAGATGGACGACAGAAACTAATTTATTAAAAGCAAGTGCAGATTAGGCGTAAGGAAAGAAGTAAACATCTCCGGTTCATTATTCGTACAAATGCAAACATTTAAACCTAGCTACGTGTGAATGCTTCGTGAATCTCCAAGGATTACCAACTATTACTCTTGAACAAATATTGTATGAGAACGTGATACATAAATCTACTCGCTCAAGTAGAATACGAATACTAAAAACTTACATATATACTACACGTTCAACACAGTAACGATCTATTTTGTTTTACTGTTGTATGTAATTGTCACACAGTAGCTACTTAGGTATTTCTGTGCTGCGAAATTAGATACAGTTCAATTGTTTTCTAAGAGAGGCAAAAGCAAAACTTGGACTTTGCTGAAGTTTCCAAAATAAATTATACTACAACACTCAGAAACAAACACGATACTCACCTAGTACTTAAGAACACACTACTTGAATGAATTAGCGGTTGAGTTTATTCCTGGGTTACTTAATGATTAAACGAGATATATTCTGAAAACCCTTGCAGTAAACTTCGCAACATCACGTTTGGACTTTAAGATTTCGTTGAACGAACTTTTACAATGTATGATTTATTATAAAGTAGTGACTTTCATATTTTGTTATCGTGAATATGAATTGACTGAAGTATAGTAACGTATATGTAACATTTCTAGATATTTTAACATATTTTGGTGGTCTTAAGAAAACACTTTCTTAAAGTTTTTTTTTATGTTCTGCAGAACTTCGCGAAGCTTTTGAAGCTGAAGCCCAAGAAGTGAAGAGATCACGTTTGTTGCTGACTGCTGCTGTACCAGTGGGACCTGACAATGTCAAAGCTGGATATGATGTACCCGCTGTAGCAAGGTAAAAACCTTTTCAAATAACTAATCTTGTACTAACAATACCCTTATTCATAATTTATTCTTATATAATATTCTATGCTTTGTATTCACGTGTGCTTATACAAATCAAATGTGTGCGTTCTAGTATAAGTGGATGAAAGAATCAATAAATAAATACTAAAAAAAATGTAGGTATTATTTTCAGCACTCTTAAGTATTTTTAATAGAAAACAACATACACATAAAAATCAATTTTATTTTATTTAATGATAGGCTTTGTCTCACCATCTTAATAATATTAATGATTATATCAATTAATTATAGCTATTAAGTTTCAAAACTTAAAAATCATTTAAAAATTCTGAAGAAATATAAAGATATTTCAACTTAAAGGTTAAGTTGTATCTTCAACAATTTTGTTCAATTTTGTTTTGTATAGCTACTTGGACTTTATCAATTTGATGGCTTACGACTTCCACGGAAAATGGGAAAGGGAAACAGGTCACAATGCCCCACTGTATTCACCATCATCAGATTCTGAATGGCGCAAGCAGCTTTCAGTGGATCACGCTGCCAATATGTGGGTCAAGTTGGGTGCACCCAAAGAAAAACTTGTTATTGGTGAGTAAACGTTTGTTTAACTATGGATATAACTTGTTGGGCATTATGCGTATGCATATCATAAAATTAGGTATCTAAATACACGAGTCTTATTAGAATGAAAGGATATTTAAATGTACCGCACCAACAGAAAGGCCTAGGGAAAATGATTGTGTGATTTCTTTTAGTTTCTCATGATTACGAAATCATTTAAATTTCAACATGATTTTTGACTTCACGTTCTTATATTACGTAATTATGCAATAATCACTTCTTCATTCAAATAATGTTGATAGGTAATATTAACTTATTCAAGGTTGTGTTGTTTGTTTGTAAATAACCTATTAATTACTACCGGAGAATGCCTTTACTGATTCTCATCCAAATTATCTTCTACTATAATTATTTTTGACAAGTTTGTGGGAATTGGAAATGCTTCTTTATTGCACAATTCAGCAAAATCAAAAGTATAGATTCTGCTTATTTGATTCGAGTCTTCATGCATCTTTGCATATTACGAATAGAAAGATAGAAATGTTATTTTCTCTTCTGCATCGTCATGAATTCTGTCAGGAATTTTAAACTTATTTCACTAGACACGTATAAATTGGAACATCTAGAATTATCACCAATTTAAAATACATATATGTAGCTGAACGGATGAACTTTTTTGTACGAAGAACATCAAGTTTAATATTTTACTGAATAATAATTTAGACTAATTTTTTGAATTTTTTTCTATGGTTGTTATAATGTGAATTATTTTAATGTTTGTAAATTTATAAAAAAAATATTATTGTGTTACGAAGTAACAAACATATTAGCTATGAAATAATATCCACCTTATATTACTTCAGCATTTCCCACATGGGGAAAGGTATAAGAAATCATGCCTTTAGTCTACTAACAAGGAGACTAAAAGCATGATTTCTTATATCTTTTTTATTTATCATATATTTTCAGCATAAGTATTTGACTAAATTAATTATAGTAAACGCATTGAAAAACGACAATATAAAATAAAAATAATAGAAAATAGTTTATTTTTTTTTTTCAAAGAACAAACAGTAAATTACAAAAATACAGCAACAATGATACATTTATATGGCAATTTGCGTAAAATGCTAAAACACTCGTAAACGAGTGGATGGCCTTGAGAAAAATAGAATAGAAATAGAATAGAATAAAAACGTCTTCAAATACCATTTTTATCTTGTTTTATACAATATTTTAATTTGTACCAATTGAACAAATTTAAACTTTTTTTTTTACAAAATATGAATCAGCAAATTATGAACCTTCTCAGTGAGCAATATGCTTGTATCATGAAAGAGGAGTAAGTAAGGAGTAAGCTGGTGGAATCGTATTTGTCCAAAGAAAATCCTTAAAAGCAATACAATGGTTCAACCTGTATGCTACTAGGAGCTTTGGTACTATATCAATAAGTTGTATATAAAAATGTCAATTTCCTAATGTGGAGTCATATTCCATAAAGGAGTACTAAATATAGTTTTTTTTCAATACATATAATATAACTATGAATAATATATCATTATTCAACTTATATGAATAATATATCATTATTAAACGTTCTGGTTCTAGGTATGCCAACATACGGAAGGACTTTCACTTTATCGAACCCTAGTAACTTCAAGGTGAACTCGCCGGCTAGCGGAGGCGGTAAGGCTGGTGAATACACTAAGGAGGCTGGATTCTTAGCCTACTATGAGGTAATTAACAATATTTACAACTATTATAATATTTTATTGATAAAAATATTGAATTAAGTGATAAACATATTGATTTTATTACCTTGAGTTATTTCTTATACATTTGAAATAATTATGCAGCATTAAGATTAACGTTATCATATTTTAAGATCAGACATGAATAAAGCACGTGCTTAAGCTGTAAATAATTTTTAATTATTTTTCATAATTAAAAATTAATATAAGATAATGTCTTATTTAAATCAATATTCATGTTTATTTTTCAATGAAATATGAATTCAAAGGTTTGTTTTGAAGAATCATTTAAAAAATAAAGTATGCAACATCTTCACTTGGTAAAGAATATTAAAAATATTTGTTTTCCTTATGAATAAAAACAATACTTTAAATGTAGGAATAGAGTGTAACAGCAGTCTAAAATGAAGAAAAATAGATTATAGTGAAATCTGATATTTACCTATTAACAAATCAAAAGTCATAAGTTTAACTCTTTTTGTGTTACGTTTCAATGATATCGTCTAAAAAAAACAAATTTAAAATATATTTATATTTCATATCTCTTTGAAAGGTTTGCGAAATGCTTCAAAATGGTGCAGCTTACGTTTGGGATGATGAGATGAAGGTACCATATGCCGTACATGGAGATCAATGGGTTGGCTTTGATGATGAGAAATCTATTAGAAACAAAATGAGATGGATCAAGGATGGAGGCTACGCTGGAGCTATGGTCTGGACAGTTGATATGGATGACTTCAAAGGTGATGTCTGCGGAGGAGGTGTCAAATATCCACTTATTGGTGCTATGAGGTGAGATTTTTTTATCGACTTTAATCGTGCAGTTCAAATACTATAATAAATCACAAATCAACTTAAACAAAATGGAAATGAATTAATTATATAAAACTCACACAACTACTTGAGGAAACTATAGAACATCTTAAAAAAGCCATTTTATTTCTTTGTTTTATTTAACATCTAACGGACAATGCACTCGGAAAAAATTAAGTAACGTGACAAAATTAATAAGCGATTAACACAATTTCTTGAATAAAAATGGTGGTTTAAATTTTATTCTTACAGAGAAGAACTTCGTGGAATCTCTAGAGGAAAAGACGCAAAGGATGTCGACTGGGAGAAAGTAGCCCAGACCGTGATTGTTGAAGTAACGGAGAAACCTCAGCCCATCAAGATCAAGGTAGCTGACATTCTTAGCAAAGTACGCAAACCAACCAAGAGGATTATCACTAAGCCTGGAACTGCACTGGACGACAAACATAGTAAGTACAATTTTCTTATTAGGTAAAAGATATATTTTCCTAGATATTTCGATATGTAAACTTTATGTGTAGCTTTGAATCTTACAAGTTATCTTCTTATTACAATTATAATTTTCCGGAACCCTGTAGAAAGCAATGAGTTGTAAAATGTATTACATAATAATAACATAACTTAATCAAGCCCTCTGCTAATTAAATCACAATACTGAACATTACTGTTTAGAAGGATGTTTATCTAGATTTCTCATTACAAGATATTCAATGTTTGAATATTATTTTCACTGCACAACGAAGAAGTTATGTATAGTTCTACGTTGTATATCTGAAGTTTGGTTATTACACCATATTTAACAATAGCTTTGGTAAATATTGAGTTAAACATATTATATATCTGAAGTTTGATTATTACACCATATTTAACAATAGCTTTGGTAAATATTGAGTTAAACATATTATATATCTGAAGTTTGGTCATTACACCATATTTAACAATAGCTTAGGTAAATATTGAGTTAAACATATTATATATCTGAAGTTTGGTTATTACACCATATTTAACAATACCTTAGGTAAATATTAAGTTAAACATATTATACACTTCAATTTAATAATGGACAAAATAATAGAGGAAGTGGTGTCACTGGGACTGGGCTACAAAATGGGAAATAAAGATGTAAGCGTATTGTGTTATGCCGATGATGCAGTCTTAATAACTGAATCAGAAGATGACCTTCAACGTCTACTTCACAAGTTTCACCTAGCATCCAAGAAATATAATATGAGTATATCGATTGATAAAACCAAATGCTTAACGATATCGAAACAGCCTATTAGATGCAAGTTAGTTGTAGACGATAAACCTATTGAGCAAGTAGCAAAGTTCAAGTATCTTGGGGTGGAAATATCCAGTCATAGCGATCTATACAGTGAAGTAAGAGAACAGACAAATAAAGCTTCTGTTACAGCCGGATGTTTAAGAAATTTGGTATGGAGGAATAAACACATGCGCATAGATAGTAAGGTACGCATTTACAAAACCTGCGTGAGACCGATAATGGCATATGGCGTTGAAACGCGAGCAGACACCAACAGAACAAAAAATCTCTTTCGTACTTCTGAAATGAAGACTCTACGTGCAATCGCGGGAAAAACGCTCAGAGACAGAGTCAGAAACACAGAAATAAGAAAAACCTGCGAAACTGAAGATATCGTTCGGTGGAGCAGAAAGAGAAGACGGTTCTGGAGGGACCATGTGGACCGCATGAGTAGCGAAAGATTAGCCCACATCGCCGCGAACGAGACTCCACTAGGACGCAGATTGCCGGGAAGGCCACCCAAAAGATGGAAGGATAGTTGGTCTTCAGCGTCGCAAGAGGAAACAACTTCCGGGCAAACAGGTCAATGACCTACTGCAAGCAGAAGAAGAAGAAGAAGATATTATACACAAGAAATAGCAGTAGAGGTACTTATTCTACAATCAAACGATACCGTAAGCTAAACATCTCAAGCTTAACAATTTATGGATCTTATATCCTTGGAGATAAACGATTATAGAACGAGAATACACAATAAAGCTGCTCTAACAATTTAATTGTAATGAAATACTGCTGCACTTTTGAAATTTATGATATTCACGTGTAAAATGTTAATATTCCCCAAAATATACACGTACAAGTTTACATAACTATTATTTTTTCTCCTTATTTATGGAAAATAATCAAATCATTATAAACATCTTTTTTTACATTTGTGACAGTGAACCTCGCAGTCGAAAATGTTAAATTTAATAAGAAAACTAGCTGACCCGGCAAACGTTGTTTTGCCATAAACATTCTTTCTAGATTACTAATATCACTATTAAAAAATAGGGGTTGATGGTAGAAGAGTAAAAATTAAGGGCTGATTGTATTTTTGAATGTCTCACCATAAAAAAATAAAAATAAATGTTGTCTAAAAAATAAAAATTAAAAATTTGGGCTGGACCACCCTTAGCTTTAAGGGGCATGAAAAATAGATGTTGGCCAATTCTCAGACCTACCCGATAGGCACACAAAATTTCATCAAAATCAGTCAAGCCGTTTCGGAGGAGTATGATAACAAACACGAGAATTTTATATATTAGATATTACTTTATACGGACCTTAAGAAGATCCATCTTATGTTAGATTTGTGTCACGTTCGATTAGTTGAAATTGATTATTTAATTTCACCGCGATAAATACCATCAATTTTACTTTTCCCAAACGTTAGTGCCTACGTACTATCAAACGAATGACAATGGAAATTGCAAATACTTTTATTAAAATCTATTGAAAGTTTAATTGTCGCAGACAGACAGTCACATAATTATGTAATGATAATTAATCAAGAACATAGTTTCTACTCTACTTGTACAACTGTCATCAACTTTCATTAAAATTTTCACATGAGTTATACCGCGTAGGCCATAGAGTAGGTTTAATTATTTTGACTTGTTACTATATTGTTTAGATTTTTAACTTGCATAAATAAGATTTTATTTACACTTTACGTCAAACATCTATGATTTATGGTGGTATTTAATGTTTTTTTTTGTTTATTTTTTAAGTATAATGTTACTTAATAGTACTGTGTTGATAATTTTATATAATAAGTTAGATATTTAACTACCAATATGAATGATTGATGACTGCGACAATTGCATCACCTCTTTCCACGACATTCCCTGCGCTCTGATGTTGTTTTCATACGAACAGTGTATTGTGAAAGAAGGACGCCCAAGTCAACGGAAACCTTGCGACGGTGTCTTGATATATTCTACTTTTAAATAATTTTTATAAACTTTCAGAACGCGAACCACAAGTCTTCTGTTACATGACTTCATGGTCCCAGAAGAGGCCAGGAGCTGGAAAGTTCACACCTGAGAATGTAGATCCATTCCTTTGCACACATCTGATCTACGCTTTTGCTACACTTAAGGATCACAAACTTACTGAAGCCGATGATAAGGATGGTGAAAATTACGAGAAAGTCATTGCACTCAGAGAAAAGAACCCCAACTTGAAGGTATGAACGAAATATTTTTAATAACTTTATTCGATTCCTTTTCAATGTGTTATCCTTTTAATTTTGGTTTAACTGAAGAGTGATATGAACTGTGGCTCATACGTAGAGCTGAAAAGACTGGCGGAGAATAGAGACGAATGGAGAAGAAAAACCAAACTCGTTGCAGACCAATCCAATGGATTGTAACTCATTATATATACTATACTATACTATACCATCACGGAATATCCCACAAGTGGGGTAACCAGTAGACCAACTGCATGTAAGAAACATGCAAACTGTCCTCTTCGTGCCAATATAAAATCAAGACATTCAGGATGGGTGGCAAACCTCATCGCTGAATTTAAGATGTACAATGTCTTAGTTTTTTCGAACACCTGCCTTTTACAGGACACTCGAAAACTTACGTGGAAGAGTGGGAAACCAATTCTTTACCTAATTACCGTAATTCTTACGTTTGTTTAACTGTGATTAAAAAACCTTTTTACAGATTCTTCTCGCTATTGGAGGATGGGCCTTTGGATCAACTCCATTCAAAGAACTGACTTCTAACGTTTTCAGAATGAATTCATTCGTATACGAAGCTATCGACTTTTTAAGAGAATATCAATTCAACGGTTTGGATGTAGACTGGGAATACCCAAGGTAAAATGGTGACACCCATAAAGTTTATTTTAGATTTTTCATATTCTTTACAATGAACGCGTTACTAATATAACGTGTTTTTCATTTACAACTAGGGGTGCCGATGATCGCGCAGCTTTTGTATCCCTCCTCAAGGAACTTCGTCTCGCATTCGAAGGAGAAGCCAAGACTTCAGGCCAGCCAAGACTACTTCTTTCTGCCGCTGTCCCTGCATCTTTCGAAGCCATTGCTGCCGGATACGATGTGCCAGAAATATCCAAATACTTGGTAAGTAATCAATTCTCAGAACTCGTAAAAATAATTGATTGTGCTTAACCGAATCTAAAATAAGATTCAAGAAATGACGAAATATCCGATTATTATTTTATCAAGGAGATGTCATTTGACATTCTTTCCTTTAGGTTCTAGATAATTTAATAAACTAAAGTTTAGTGTTGGTAAAGACAGTGGTTATAGAAACCTTCTTGAAGTATTTATAAAGGAAACATTCTTGAAGTATTGTATAGTATTCATTGCAGTAGCGTCTTTGATAGATGTTTAAATCTCGCGAACGACAAACTTTGTTTAGACTTTAAAATTATAGTAAAAATGACGATAACAACGATAATAATTTATTTTACTCTTACTTTTATGTATTTTTATAATAAGTATAGATCTACTATCTTCTCCATTCACAAGAAACATAATATTATTATTTTCATTATGATGATGTGATGCATCTCGCATGAGATCTGTTAAGAACTTAAAATATACGGAGCGATAAAATTTATTGTCTCGATTAATTGTTTTGATAAGAAATGTAGTAAAATGATTACGTAAAAGCTTACTGAGTGTATTATTATTCATGTCACATAACAACATTGTGCGTCGTCTGATATAAAGTAGGTATGAACATAAAATGGTTTCATGTTACAAACATTTGATTCGATGATCTTATCAGTTTTTCAACAACTGCGTATATAAAATATACAAGCATGTTATTATAAATTACAATACCATCACGGCACATCTCAGAAGTGGGGTAGCCATCAGACCATCTGTAGGTATGTTAAGCTGCCGTGTTAGCCGTCCTCTCCATGCGAACAAAACCTTAATACCTGGGTGGCAAATCTTATCACAGAATTAAAAATGTAAAAATGTATTTATTTTTTCGAACACTTGCATTTTACGGGACACTCAAAAACTAACGAAAAAGAGAGGGAGACTAGTTGTTGTTGTGAAATACATATTTATATTGAAAATTATAGATTTACAAATTATTCTTACGTTTTCTTATGTATTGCGAGTATATTTATTTGAAATGGGAAAAAATCTGCGCCTACATTACGTTATATCCCTCAAGTGTGATAACCAGGGCACTTACTACATGTAATGAACTTAAAGATTGTCCTCAAATAATTTGATTCATGATGGGTTGCAAACTTAATTGCTGTATTTCACGTTACCAGCCACATCTGATTGAATCATTCATTAATTTAGAAAGTGTAATTGGTAACCGCACTGAGTTTATAAAATCGTACTAAAAATAATCACTTATTGTATATTTATTTTGTTTCCTAAGTTTCCCGATCTCAAAATAACAAAAACTTTAAAGTTTTCATTTTCTTTTCTGAGATAATAACGAAACTCACAAAGATTTCGAAGTCTTTTGTATTCTTCTATCTATAAATTTGGCAAACTTCTACTCCAATCTTTATTCAATTAGAGTAACTAAATACCTACGCAAGTTTTCTCAAAGCACAAAGCACACTTAACGCATGGTAGCATCAAAAGTTTGTTCCGCAATAGAGAAAAAGTTTGATGAAATGAGCTTTGTTGTATTTTCTATTTGTCTTTACCGGAAATGTACCTATTTTATGTGACTTTGATGTTTCTTTATTCAAACAAACTTATGTATCTGAATGAACCCTTTTTACGATAACTAATTTGTACAGCGTGTTTGTGTTGCTATAAATAAATATATGTACATTCTCATGAAATATATCGAAAACTTCCAAAGCTACTTTAATTTTGTGATGCAGTCCATCCTTTTATAAAAAATGTAAAGAAATAAAAAACAGACAACATCGTATTAGGAAAGAATTCTGATAATTAATTTAAAGTGTGAAGCCTTTACATATAGAGGGTATTGATTGCAATGTACGATATATTTTATTATTCCTGAATGGTTAAATGTATATTTTGTATGATCTCAATTCTTTGTAATTTAATCCCGGATCATAATAATCGACTATGAACACGATTATATAAATTTACGATTTGCGTAATAGTCACTTCGTATGAAGATCGGCTATCGCACGTAAACGTGTTAATGTTTAAAATACTAAACCATGTTACTATGGTTTAGTTACGCAATATTTGTTATAGCGTAATGCTATAAGGTCCAATAAAGAAATGCGACGTGTTAATTTATTTATACTAATCTAACAAACTAAAGTAAATTAGATTTGTTAGTCAGTGTATTGGATTCGGTTTCACACCTATATACACTATGTTGAATAACTTTAGACAAGTTTGAGTTTTAACAGGTACGGGTTATTGCATAAGAACACCTGGTTTTATTCCTAATTGGGAATAAAATTTCGTTTGCATGCAATGACTTTTAATTGGTCCAGTTTGTTTAGTGTAAGATACTTGTGATGTTATCAATTCATGCTAATTAATATATACATTTGTTTGTAATGTCGTAATATTAGATCATTTCTTAGACACTAGCATATTTTTCGTCGATATATTTAGGTATAATTGACGTATTGATTTTATTGAACTAAAATATATTTTTAAATACAGTCACAAGCAATTTAATCTTGAGTGAACTACTAAGACATATTTGATTACAAATGTTTTAACTAGATTTTTTTTCATATGAAAAATATTTATATGACGTGGTTACATGAAATAAATCACTTGATTATCTTTCCGTTGCATATCATCATGCTTTTTTGTACATTGATTTTTATTATTTATGATACGCAAAAAAATTACGTGAATAATGTAGACAATTATTAAGTATTTTTACTATATCTGTTAAGGTCGAACTGAAAAAACTAAATAAGCAGGTTTCCACTGAAAAAACCAAATAAAACATACAAAATATTATTATACGTTGTTTTTATTTTTCTTTTCCAGGACTTCATCAACGTCATGACGTATGACTTCCATGGACAATGGGAAAGACAAGTTGGACACAACAGCCCTCTCTTCCCACTAGAGAGCGCGACAAGTTACCAGAAGAAACTCACAGTTGTAAGTAGTACCTATCTAAGTAAATAACTCAGATAACTTATATTATAATATACATACAAGCTGACCCGGCAAACGTTGTTTTGTCATATACGGTTGAACACCGGAGTTGAAAATGATGGAATTACTAATATCGCTATTAAATAATAGGGGTTGATGGTGGAAGGGTCAAAATTTAGGGCTGTATGTATTTTGAAGCCTCACCATATAAAAATAAACGTTCAAAAACTAAAATTAAAAAATTCGGGGTAGACCACCTTATCTTTTAGGGGTATGAAAAATAGATGTTGGACGATTCTCAGACCTATCCGATAAGCACACAAAATTTCATCAAAATCGGTCGAGCCGTTTCGGAGAAGTATGATAACAAACACCGTGACACAAGAATTTTATGTTAATTAGATAAAATTATCTACATATATGTATATACCAATGAAATCAAGATACTCCGTTTAAAATAACAACATTAAAATCCATTTTATTCGAAAGTCTCGAGTTATGCTAAGCAACCTTATTTAAAGAAAGCATTACAACCTTCAACGTTGAAGATTCACCGTGGATGATAATAATAGCAAATGAAATACAATATCTGAGTTCATTAATTCATTATTCATAATATTATTTCATTTCTCCATTGTCTCATGATATAAAACAGCTGGTAAGCAGTACGTGAAGATCTTAAACTATATCATTAAAATAATTCAGCATTAAATTGAATAATTGAGATGTTGACATTTGACTGAATACAATTTATATTGATATCATATAACTAGTGTAGTACTATTCTGTTTCGCTCAGGCAATACACATCACTAATATTATTATTTATTGATTTAGCGGTAACGTTGTGGTAGTTTCTAAACATAATTACGAATGTTTGGAGTCAAAAAACTTTACTAATACCACTAAATATTGCGCTTGAGAATGATAGGTTACCTGTTGAAACCTTGTTCGCGCGTATAATAATTTTTAGTGGTATTAGTAAAGTTTTTTGACTCCAAACATTCGTAATTAATACACATCACATTAACAAATAAACACTTGCAGATAAAGTTGATATTTTCAACTGACGGTACTTGGTGGGAATTCATGTTGAATTAATTATAAATAAAACACTTTTTTATAGTATATCCACAGTGACTTTTTATTGGACGCGAGCCGGCTTTCAAGAGCTTCCGCTCTCATCATCAGGCTGGCGAAAAGTAAAAGATCACTTTTACTTTTCGCCACCCTGATAATGAGAGCGGAAACTCTTGAAAGCCGGCTCGCGTCCATTGAAAAGTCACTGTGGATATACTATACATAAGTGTTTTATTTATAATTAACTCAACTTGCAGATAACCTAAATACTTTTTTGAGAAATGAGAATTTTATTTTGAAAGCCGGAAATAACAAGACTAACAACAGATTATTACATGGTAGTCCACTTTTAATGATTAGCATTTCTAATCCGATTTTCAATTTTACACATTTTGATAATAACGTACCGATTTACTTTTATCAGAGTCGAAAAATTTATTCAGCACATTTACTTCAAAATATTAAGTTTGACAAAATCTGCCTTATAAAAAAATAAAATTAACATATAAATGTCGTGACATGATGTTATTGAAACTATAATACATTTCTTTAAAATTATAAAAGAAATTTGTAAAGTTTCCAACTTAAAAGATGGGACCTTGTATAGATTGCATTATTTTAACACTGTCTTGTCTAATAACGTTTCTATTGAGGATATGCATAAAATAATATAAACGCGCTGACTTAAATATTTATGTGTTGATCTTGTATACCGTAACATATACAGTGGTACCTTGACATACGAGTGCCCCAACATAAGAGTTTTTTGAGATACGAGCTGTCGAGAAAACGATTTTTTGCTTTGAAATACGAGCAAAATTTGAGATACGAGCTATTTAATGACACTTGCCTAACTCATTTCCGGAACATTCTGAAATGGAGGAAGAAACAAATCTCCTTGGACATGTTTTTTTTAAATGGCCTACAGGTGAAAGAAAGGAAAGCGTGGCAAAAAAGGCTAAAACCTGTGAAGAGAAATGCAGTGACGAAAATTAAGCGAAAGTAACACTTAATAATTCTTGTTTATTTCTTTACATTCTCTTTTATTATGTTTTGGTATAGTATTTGTCTTTTATAAATACATTTTTCTTATTCAAAAACACGTAACAAAAATAACTGGGGTGACATTTTGGGGGCTAGAACGGATTAATGGCAGTTCAATTAATTTCAATAGGGGAATTTGCTTTGAGATACGAGCAAGGTTGCGGAACGAATTAAACTCGTATGTAGAGGTACCACCGTACTTTGTAAAATAATAAACCGTAATGTATGTTAACATCTTGGTAAAATAACTTTCACGAAGAAGATTGATGCAAAATTTGACATTTATAATAATGTTCATATTATTATCATCTTATTGTATTGTAAAATTATTTTAATCTGTTTCAAGAACAATCGCTTCGTGACAAGAAACAATTAAGAGTAAAATTGTTTCAATTAATTTCATCTCGGTGTGTACCCACAGAGAAAATGATAGTTATTTTCATCTGTTATAAAATAAGATCTTGTCGTGATTTATTACCATACAGAATATTGTTCGTTATAATTATCATTTAGTTAACTTTTTTATGACTATTTAAGAAGGTTAACGCTAGTTATTAAGTTGATTATTAATATTCAAAATAATTTTGTGGTTCAAGGCTAATAGCAAGTATGTAAAGATCAAGTCAGAGGTCTGAGTCAATAACACACTTTCACGTCACGTTCCCGCTCCGTTAACGTTCGAGTATAGACGAAGTTGCAAGCAAGTGTCAATTTCGTTGCTAAGATACACAATAGTTACGAAAATTAACACTTTGGCGCAACATCGTCTGCACCCGAACGCTAACGGAGCGGGAACGTGACGCGAAAGTGTGTTATTGACTCAGGCCTCAGGTCCCACCAACGTCGACTATCATTCTGACCTCTCTGTGCTTTGTCAGCTGAAACAATTCCTTAATACTCGGATATCCATTTCTCCATTCCTCTCAACCAGGACATTCGTCTTGTTGATACAACAAGCCTGCCTTCTAGCTTTCAAGATAACATGCAGCAGATTATATTTGTGATCATGCAGAATATGTCTTAAATAAGCTAACTTTCTCTGTTAAATCACAGACAGTTATCAAGATGTTTGTAAATATTATAAAATACTATGCCTACATGTTAAAATTTTAACAAAATTATAATGAAAACTCGGTGGTTTACTTCCCAATATTTTAATATTTATAAAAATAAACGCGAAAAAACAAGCGTAGCATTTCATTGATGGATTACATGGCTTCGTTTGATTAATTAATACAATATTTTATTTAAGGATTACTCAGCCAGAGAATGGATCAAACAAGGAGCACCAAAAGAAAAGCTTATGATCGGTATGCCAACATACGGAAGATCTTTCAATCTGGTCAACACCACGCAGTTTGATATCGGAGCTCCAGCTTCGGGAGGAGGTATAAACCTTACTATTAAATGTTGTTAGAACAATAAAATATGGATTTGAAATGAACAAAAAATACAGATATAATACAATCTTTATTTTGTATAACAGGTACCCCAGGAAAATATACCAACGAAGCTGGATTCATGTCCTACTATGAAGTTTGCGACTTCCTTCATGTTGATAACACTACTCTTGTTTGGGACAATGAACAGCAAGTACCTTTCGCCTACAGGGATGACCAATGGGTTGGCTTTGATGATGAAAGGAGTCTTAAAACGAAGGTACTTTATGTTATATTGTTATATCTTCCTCTTCTTCAAGTGCCTTGTTGGATCCCCCTAACGTTGGCGATCACCTCGGCGAACTTGTCCTTGTTCTGCGATGTTCGGAATATTGTTATATAATATAATTATATTGTTATGCAAATAATTCGGTGAAATTATGTTACAAATGATAATATTTGCCTGAAATGTTTGAGAAACTGTGAAACCTGGGATGATAATGTTATTTTTTTGAGTGCTATGCTTTACATCTAGGATTTTTACACAAAAAACCTTATTGCTAATGTTTGGATGTAACCAATCACAAGATGAATCATTTTAATCTGAGGTTATTCTTTAGGAAATTTATTTCATTATTTTCTTTCCAGATGGGCTGGTTGAAAGAGGAAGGTTTCGGAGGTATCATGATTTGGTCAATCGATATGGATGACTTCAGAGGACAGTGTGGCACTGGAAAGTATCCCCTGATCATGGCCATGAAGCAAGAGTTGGAAGGATACAAAGTCAAGTTGGAATATGATGGTCCATATGAAAGTTACAACCCTAATGGACAGTACACAACTAAAGATCGTAAGTACAAAAAATAATATTAATTAAACTATCATTATTTCCATTTGAGTTTAGCCAGATTTTTAAATTATTCATGGATAGTTTTCAAAACCGATTTGAGAAAAAAATACCACAAGGCTGCTATTAAAACTTTGACTTCGGATGATTAATACATATTTTATAATTTAATCACAAAATAACTTCCAAAGATTTCAATATTTTTCTTTCATTCACACCATTGCGGTAACAAATGGACAGAGATCTTGTCAAGTCCATGCCATTAAAGTTATGGCATTTACGATAGTTGGTATAACTCATCGTCAAATTATAAATATTAAATGTCTCATACGAGGTTTCTTACAGTTTATTGAAATGAATGGTTCAAAATGGAAATCTTACTGAATTTAAAAAAATTTCTAATGTATTTGTTTTATAACGACGTAGCCATCTGGTTTTTTTTATAAAATCACTATCGTTTTAGGCCTTAAAGATTTTAAAGATGGCATTTAAGGTTATACAATATGTTTTACTCGTGTCCTATTTTCTTTCAGCTAATGAAGTTGTCTGCGAGGAGGAAGATGGTCACATATCCTACCACAAAGACAAAGCAGATTGCACAATGTACTACATGTGCGAAGGTGAAAGAAAGCACCACATGCCTTGTCCATCCAACTTGGTATTCAATCCAAATGAAAACGTCTGTGATTGGCCTGAAAATGTAGAAGGGTGTATGCAGCACACACAAGCACCAGCAAGCAGAAGATAGAAAACCATTTTTGCTTTAAGTAGATCATAATACTGATTTGTACCTACAAAACTCTAACTCAAAACCACCTTACATTAATATTTCACATATCTCTCCATACAAAACAAACTGAAGACAAACTTGTATTTGAATTACAAATAGGGGAACATGGGTCACAGTGGATCAGTTTTTCTTTCACAAACTATAACTTTAAATATAGTCTAAATAACTAATGGATTTTTGTTCTATTCTTTAGTGACCCTATTTGCTCAAGATAAAATGAGACATTTTCCTCAATATTCCGGGTAGTTTAACAATTGTGTACGTTTTTTTCTCAAATGGCAACTGATCCACTGTACCCCACATGTGGGTCACAGTGGATCACTCATCGGGTTACATTGAATTACAATTGGTTACAGTGGATCTTAGTATTTTTTGCTAATTAAAATCAATTTCATCACTCATTAATGCTTTTTTCAACTTAAATACAGTTCTGATACTTTTTTTCTCAATATATATTTGGTATATGGCACTTTGCATTAATTCATGACTATGTATTCCAATTGTTGTTTTGCGTGCTCGTTTTGGGGGCATGTTGACCTAAAAAAATACATAAGAGCTTATTTTAATGATTTATCATTAAATTTAATTATGGATAACAGTGGATCACGATTCACTGCTATCCATTTGTAAATGATCCACTGTGACCCATCCTGACACATATAATACAAATCAAAACTGTGAATAATATACAATCAAAGCTTAAAGAACTTATCAATTACTATCTTGTATATGGATATAAAAAGTCCTATGACACACACAATTAGTCCAAATGTTGGTATTTTTTAAGAAAATATCATACATTCAATCAAAGTGATAAAAAAATATACTCTATTAATTTTATGTTTGGCCGAAAATCACATGTATATTTAACAACAGCTCATATGTCACTGATCAATTGGAGGGATAATGATACCAACTCAACACAAACAAAAACAGAGACACGTGTGATCAGTGGAAAAAAATATAATTCAATTGATCCACTGTGTAACATGATCCACTGTGACCCATGCTCCACTGCTGTTTTATCTAAAATATTCTATGCTCTTTTCCACCATAATTCAGGTTAGTTAACCTCAAGTTGATTTTCGTAATGTTTCGATGTGAATTTTCACATTAATTATTGAAGCAATAAAATATTAAAATGTAATCGATACATTGCACACAGTTGATATTAGGTATAAAACTAGTTATCAAATGTTAAAATTGTTTATTATGAAACATACAAAAACATGACAAAACAAAATATTGTGAAAGTAAAATAAAATTTGATATCTTAACATTTTTTTGATGAAATTAATTTATTGTTCACAAAAAAAGTCAACCACATTTATTACTGAAATACTTTGTATTGTAAATAACCTAAATCAGTCAAAAGCAAAATTTATATTCAATTTAAAAAAAGCTCAAGAACATCCATGGCAAATTTGTCTTCAGACTTCAACTTTCTTTATACAGTTTATTAAAGTTAACGAGTTAACGACCAAAAAAGTTTATGAAATTGATATTTATTGTTTTAAATTAATTCAAAATTCTTCCTGCTGAAATTAATATTATCCAATTCAATCAGACATTTCATCTTCTCATTATACTTGTGCGCTTGAAAATTCATATGAAAATCTATTTTTAATATTTATGTTTATTATGTGATATTTTAAGCAAAGTTCTTATTTTATAATATGAAAATATCTTCTAATATTTATAAAACATTTCTTATTATTGTTTTATCTTTAAATAATATTGTAAAGTGTGATGAAATCAAAAACAAATTAAAACGATTTCTATATTTATATATTTCTTATTACTACAACCTACCTACACAAAAATATTTCTTATTATATATTATTTTTAATTATGATAATAATTATCAATATTTAGTGTTATTATTAATTAGAAATATATTAATTTTACATAATATTAATGTGTAGATTAAGATTTGTAAATATTTTAGAAAATAAAAACATTACATAATAAACAAGTTTTTTCATCGTATCCTAGATTTAAAAGCTACATTTAATATTATTACCTACGAGATCGGGTACTTCTTAAAGCAGCAATTAAAACAGCTGATATTATCGGTCTTATGCCTACATTATTATTAAAAATGTAGCTAACATACTATTGGTCTATTTACTACTTCTTGTATGGCTTCAAATCCTTGTTTCCCGTCTAAAACCACTGTACCGCCTCTGGGGTCGACGTATGGATGTCCATACAATCTCCCTCGTATTTTCTCCTAGGATGTTGGATTGTTTGAGACTGAGTCCCATAGTCACATTCCGGAAAACTTCTCTTACCCGTGCGAATTCTGTTCTGATGTACCCAGACTTTTCGGGGGACATTGTAGCCTGGGACCCTGACAGTAGGGTCTTCGATGATGCTCTTGTTTATTAGCGAGTCTACGTTGTACCATCTTTCTCTCCAAGCCCTGGTCAAATTGAAATCCTCCAGGTTTTCTGGATTTAAAACGCTGTTTTGGAGGCTGAATAACGTCCCAAAAAGTAGGGATCATGAGTTTCTCTTGACCTTGTCGAGCTCTCCAGCGGTAGCCTGGCTTCTTCGCAAATCAGGGGGACCAATATTTGAGAGCACTGTTCTATTTATCTCATTGCTCTATTTGATAATAAGTTTTAAAACTTTTCACTATTAAATCAAACATAACAAATTAAAAAGAAGAGATAAAGTTAGCCTAATCAGTGCCAACATGAGTTTTTAGTCAAAAAATCCTATTCTCTGCCATCACGATACTCTCACAAGTGAGGTACCCAATTGATTGAGCATAATAACGTATAAGTTTTCCTCTTCGTAACAACACGGGTCTCTTGGCTTGCCACATAATTTAATCAAAGATGTTGAATGTCTAATTCGTGATATTTAACAATTACCTGCCTTTTACAGGGCGCCCAAAAACAGACAAAAAGTAGGAGATCTATTGTTTGCAGAAAATACGTTTTTTTTAATTAATAATCATTGATAAACTTGAATAATCAAATTACCACTAATCAGATAAATATATAAAACCATCTACGGCATTGCACATCAAGCTTTTACTAAGGGCGTTCTAGTAAAAAGTGTTCAATAAAACTTATCAAATAACTTTGAGATGTATTCCACAGGTGACTCTGTAAAGACCGGTAATAACTGTCAACTAAATTTCAAATAATGCAGCTAATAAGTTGTTATTGTGTATAATTATTATGTTTGTTTTTTTTTTTAAATATGAATTCAATAAGCAAAGAGAAAATTATGATTTTTGATGAATATCTTAAAAAATATGCTACTTTTTTATATAGGTGACTTAAAAGATCGTGGTTAGATGGAAGAAATCACTATATAGTGATAATCTCGCCACTGCACATCATCACATTTTTTCTTGTGTATATTGCTTTATTTTATTTGTTACTAGCTGGCCCGGCGAACTTCGTACCGCCTAAGAATCAATGAACGATTTCATACATACATCTTCTTCCCTTGTCCTAGTTCGGTCGGGGGCCCATTGCCCCTAAGTATCTCATCCAGAGATAACTGTCCACCGCTGCTTCCAGGACCTCTGGCCACTCCAAACCAAGCCTTTCAAAACATATTCGACACCTGCCCTATCTTCTGCCCTCTCCCACTGACTTTATGAATGATTAATATTATTAATCTCTTTACAAACTCCCGTAATTGTCAGTGTGTCATCGAAGGTATAGTGTAAAAAATATAATTCATTTGGAACTTTCGCAGTTTAGCGGCCCCACCCGTTGTCGAGTACTTTTTTCCATAGAAAAAGTAATATTTTCGAAACTTGAGGAAATTGTTGCCATATGGTGAATTATTTTTTGGTCACCAAATTTTTGGAAAATTCTTTTATAGGAAAAAAAAAATCGCAACTATGAAACTTGAGCGGCCCCACCCGTTGTCGAGTAATATGTACGGAATTTTAGGAAATTAATTTTCGAAGGGGATTTTATTGCCGGCAAATTAAAATAAATCTACATAATTATGGCAACAATTTCCTCAAGTTTTAAAAATATTACCTTTTCTATGGAAAAAAAGTACTCGACAACGGGTGGGGCCGCTAAACTGCGAAAGTTACATTCATTTTTTTTACATAGACAATTCACACACATCGAGCTAGTCCCAAACTTGGATGAATCTTGATTATGGGTACTAACGCGACGATACACACATATGCAATGCACTATATATGTACATATATATGTAACACCCAGACCCAGGACAATTTGAAAAAGGTCATTCTTCACTTTGCCCTGTCCGGGAATCGAACCCGAGACCTCGTGACTCAAAGGAAAAAGCTCCGCGCCACACCGGCCGACATGAACAATTTATGTTGAACAATTATACTTAACTCTTATTTCATTTCACGGCAATGCACCCGCAATCGAGTGATTTATGATATACTTAACTCAGATTTGTTTATAAATTATCTGCAGTACGTAATATAATTATGTAGGTAGGTACTAATTTTTTTTTTTCAGGTAGATTTTACCTATTCATTTAAAATTTATAAATCTTTCCATGATTTTTTAAAAATTGAAATATCAGAACTACAGATGTTAAATTGTATGGATAACGATTCTAATTTGAGAATGTATAGAAAAATTATCATATAAATAGGCCAATCTATAAAAAAAACTTCATTGTTGATTTTGTATAATTCTCCATATTGCATTTTTTATTGAAATTAAAAATGTATGGCGTAAATAATTTTCTTCGTAATTTTTCTTCTCTGTCTGCAAATTTCACTACACAATCATGCATCAGAACTACCTACATGAACACATTCTTATTTTCATCTTTAATAGCACAATTTTTGGTTCAATAATAATTTTCCATCTGCAAAAATAAAATACAATTTCAAATATAATCTGTGCACGTCCACATTTATGTGACAGAAGATCTATCGATACATAAATATTAGTCGAATAATTCGGTAGTTACATGGCAATAGGTTGTATCTCACATTTTTTGCGTTTTCAAGTTTGTTCCATAAAATGCTCAAAATAGTGTAATATTTGGTGTGGCAAAAGGATATGTCTCTTTATAGTCAGAATAAAGAGAGAAAAGACGTAACTTATTGACATGTAGAAAGATTGTTTTCATCAACATGGCAAAAAAAAACTCAAATATTTTTAAACTGCAAGAAATTATTTAGTGAATGTTACATACATCTTGTAGAAGAAATTATTAAGAGAATGTTACATCTATCTTGTAGAAATAATAATTACCTTCATTTTGATATATAATGCTCGAAATTTGGCTGAAATATCTCTTTTGCAAACTTTGTTTTTGCTCTCCTGTAAAATTATGTTTTAGTGAGATACAACCTATTGCCATGTAACTACCGAATTATAGTAAACAAATATTAGTACACATTTCGTTCATATTAGTTATAGTAATTTGGTTCTTAATATAGCAGAACCTACGGATTATTTTAGCACAATGCAACAGGCGACGTGGGGGCGCTAATAGCGCCATAACTCTCCATATTGTTTTTATTTTTGAAATTAAAAATGTATGGCGTAAATAATTTTCTTCATATTTTTTCTTCCCGTGAATTTGTAAGATGTTTTAATAGCCTATAGTTTATTCCGGGCGGAGAAGAAACCAACAAATCAGAGATCATTCAATCGGTACAGCCATTCTTGAGTTATAAGTGTTGTAACACACACGACTTCCTTTTATATATTAGATATGAATGATGATGTGCAAGAAGAATAAAATAAATAAAAGATCTAGCGGATATACGTATATTGATTGATCCTGAAAATCTTAAAAAAGTAAGCCAAAAAAGAAGTATACTCCAAAAAGTTTAAAAAATAATCAATAAGTTATTAGTTATAAATTTGTTTTTTGCACTGAATTATTGTATTATACTGAATGAATTTTTAAGTAATTTTCTAAAAAGTAAAAATTTGTAAATAAATATTATTTTTCTATGCAATACATTTCATAACGTGTACCTCCTATTAAACATACCTGCCATGGGACTAAATAAATACATTCATTCTGGGAGAAACCTTGTATGTCCTGGGCAGCATGAAACAGCTCCTCCACACCTCTCATCCGGGTCCACTTTCGGATATTTCTAAACCAGGAATGCCGCTCTCTTCCAACCCCTCTACGGCCCTCAATCTTCCCTTTAATGAATGACCAGTTATAAGATGGCATAATTTTTCATATCTCATTATGTGGCCAAAGTACGAAGTTTATTGCCTTTTAAATCTACTTTTAATTCATGATTGAGTTGATATATACATTGGTATTAATTTAAATTTCTCGCACACAATTTCATTAACTTTAGTAAGAACAGAAAATGAATTTGATAAATATACCAAATTTCAGGCATATAAATAATTTGATGCAATTAAATAAAAGTAGGGAAATATGTATTATAGGTAATAATAATATAATGTTATGTAGACCAAGATCGCAAACTGCTACCGTTGCATTTTTCACCTCAATAATAATATCAAGTGTAAATGGAGGCAAGTCCTATTAGATAGTAAACGATAGTATTAGTGGTAGCTACATAATAATAATGTAGTGGACTGTACAATAATCTATCAAATATTTGTGCTCGTTCGTATGTTTGTATGTACTTAATAAACATCATTATTAGACAAGATGGAGAAAAAATAATACATTCATTACTATACTATACATTCACGCCGTGTCCCAGGTGGGGTAGGTAGAGAGAATGGAACGCCATATAAATCTATCCCTACACACTTCCGCTTCCTCTCTCTACATTCATCCAGTTTCTCATACGTGCACGTCGATTGTTCTTACTCAATACGCGGCCGTCCTTTAGAATTTGATCCTCGTGCTCAAGCAACGTAGTTCTTTACGACGTCTTATCAATTGAGTAAGTTTTAGGCCAAAAATATTGACAGATGTATTAATGTTTAGAATAGTATGAAATTCAATTACATTGTTTTGTTTGTTTTTTGTTAACATTTTTAATCGAGCTGAAAATAAAACATTTTATTATTATCTCGATGAAAGCATTCATTCGTACCATCACGTTATTTCCCACAAATGGAATATCCTGTGGATCAAGATAATGTTATAAACAAGCAAGTTGTCCACTCCATGCCAAAAAAAAGTTAAAACGTTCACGATGGTTGGCATACCTCATCGCTGAACTGAAGATGTTAACATTATTTGCTTACTATTTTATTCATTTTTCTTGCTGAGATCGCCTTGGCCAAAAGCGGTTATGGTGTCAGACGCAGGGTTACCTTTTTAGGATAGTGATTATATTTGCTAATGATAAAAACTAGATTACTTTGTAAAAAATATTCGCAAATATTTTATTTCAGGTCTTTATAGACATGGATAAAACTGTCAAAAATATTTGAATCATAATATTGTCAGTGTTCAAAAAAATGTGATTGAAAAATGGGTATTTTTCATAAAAATACTTACAATATCTAGAAAATATGTTGATATGTCAATTCGACGTTTATTTCCTAAGCGTAACCGGGTGAAATTACACTGGTAGTAATAATATGATATTGAAGGCAGTAGGGGAACCAGTGTTCTGCTGTAGTCTATACCGCTATTTCACATGTCAGATGTTAGAGCGATAGTAAAGCCTAATACATTCATACATACGTGTAGCAGATACTTAATAATAAGTGCCGGCTATTTCTATGTACTATTTAATAGCATAATACAGTGCACTTGCGAATGATACAGTATGTAGGTATAATAATATCGTAATTATATCAATAAATATCAATGTCTAATAGCTTATATCAATAATGACAGCAATAGAATGAATGTTTTTGTACTTGAGTAAGTCATATATAAATTTATAGGTACATCTATACACAATAATAAATACTTCATGGTAGAAAAAATATGATTGGTAACTAAATTATCTATACTATCACGGCATATCCCACACGTAAAGTAGCCAGCAAATCAGCTGCATGTAATAAACATGCAAGCTGTTGTCTCCTCCATATCAACAAATAATTAAGACATCCAGGATGGGTGGTAGACCTAAAGAAAATAAGATATTTGTCTTTGTCTAAGTTTTTGTTTTTACGAACATCTACCATTTACTTGACAACTTACGGAAAAGATTAGGGTACCAATACTTTGCCGGGTGCTCCATGGCTATATACAAGTATCTTAACCTTTAAAAGAAATATAAGAAAAATATGATAGAGATATATAATGCAGTCAAATGTATAACTTCTATGAAATTGTTTGTAATCAATGTAAGTAAAGAATGAAACAATAAAGAAATAAAATGTAAAAAAAAATACCTTTTACAATTTTTTTTTAGAGAGCAGAATCTAAAATTGCAGTCTTAAATTTTAAAATCAAAACAAAACATTTATTTCATTATTCCAAACAGAAGATTTATTGTTCGAATCCTGCTCCCATCCTTCTCCAGTGACATGACTCAGAAGCTGCTTATTGTAAGACAATTCGGGGTGTATTTAGGGTCATCATAAACTCAAGTTAATATTATTTTTAAAACATAACCATTTTATTGAAGTATGTATTTTTATGCATTTGATCATCTTTAAGCACATTTTTATCAAGCTAATCTTCGAACGTTCTTGACGCAATTTGCATATCAAAATGAAACTAAAATACAGTTGCTACAAATTATTAATAAAATCGCACACAAATAACAAGAATGTACAATATTTATTCGCCAACTGATAAATGTGAGTAACTTTTGAGAGCGAGAAATTATATTACTATTTCTTGTTTTACGGTTACTCATCATTATAATAGTTTTATTAGTTATTTTTACGATTTAATTTGCATTTCTAGTCGGTATGATTCCGTTACATACAATAACTAACAAAATGATCGATGATTTATAATAGTGGTATACATCAATTAATATTTAGCTATTGAATATTGTCCATTGTATTGTAGTCCAAAGAATGTAGAGTTGGGTATCATAAATTGGGATCAGTACGCAGCGTTCGTATTCTTATTGGGTCATTAGCAAAATATATTAAACTATTTTATTATCAAAAAGTTTTATATGTAGCTCGTGTAAGATCTACATAATCGTAATTTTAATATCAAGACTATTAATCAAAGATGAACTTATGATATTATGTTGGTGTGACACCCATCTCGAATTTCTTATTTTATATAATAATGAGTTACAATCCATTGGATTGGTCTGCAACGAGTTTGGACGTTTTCCCCATTCCTCCCTATTCTCAGCCAATCTTTTCAGCTCTACGTATGAGCCACAGTTCATGCCCCTCTTCAGTTGGTCCATATACTTGGTCTCTTGGTCGTCCTCTGCCATTTGCGCATTTGGACCTGCCTTCTGAGTAATAAATATTAATTTTAATCGAGTTAAAATATGTTTTTAGTGCTGAACTATTTTTAAAATAAAATAAAAGTTACAAATTACAAAATTACTTATTGAGATCAGTGAATAAAATTTGTGACAATAATACTTAAAGTCGGAACTCGTAATCAACTATCATTTGATATTTTGTCACTTTTTAAAATAATAATTTAAATTAAAAAACCTTGAAATAAAGTTATTAATAGAATAATAGTCATTTGAATAAAAATATATGTGCGCCCTTGCGGTGATTTTTTTAACAAAACGGCGGCGTCCAGAATTTTATTATTATTATAGTGACATGGAGAGGATAGCTTGTATTTTTTATAACAAACAGTTATGTGTAATCTACTGTCTATCCCACATGTAAGGGATATCGTAATGGTATGGGCGGATGAAGAATTCTTCTAGTCAACACTCGATTTAATTCATTGCAAACATCATGCATGATATTATTTTCTACTTTTCAATATCTATTGAATTTTTAATTATTTGTTGAAAAAAATCAAAAGACTTTCAGTGTGGAAGCCAAGGATGAAATATAGAGTGGTGGTTGAACATAACAACTGGCGAAGAAAAATAGTCGATTCAAATTGCCATACAAAAAGTAAAGTAATTTTGAAAAAATATGTAATAGGATTGCACATCGTTGGTGGTAGCAATCAAATATCTTAATATCTACTTTTGTCACAACAGTATCGATTCATAATTATTTTACTTATTACAATAATTGAAAACAATTGTTCTGTTTAAATGAATCGATATCTTATAATATACTTGAGTATCATTCATCTCTCTTACATCGCTCTATTAACACTTCACTAGGTACTCAACAAAACATCTTAGTTCTGCTGTACAATGACTTCAGAAGTATGTGATACTTTATAATATTAGTAGTACGTTACTTATTCTCAATTTAATTATATTATTTACTACATACTACTTACCTTGGTCTAGTGTGCGATTCATCTCGTCTGGCGTGTGCAGTCTCCGTATGTCAGTAGGACGGACCGTTGTTCGGACGCTATACCAAGTGTGTGAGTGACCGATATTATAGTAGGTAGTATATTTACTATTATTATATTTTGTAGTCCATAGTATCACCATCAGCAAGTTAGTACTTACATACTTTACTTATAAGTATATTAACCATAATAACGCTGCAACTAATTGAATATTATTTACTTTTACACTAGCCTTAAGCCCTCAGGAAATGAATATAAAATTGATAAAAAATGCAACAGAGCAGTATCATATTTTTTTTTACTAATTGAGAATTGGAAAACTCTCATCACTCCTAGGTATATCAGTGCACAATTTTTGAACGTAAAATAGAGAGAAAAAGTAAAAAATATTTTCATTATGAACAGATATTGTCATTTTATTTTATATTAAAAACAAATTGTTTTTAGTTTTACTGTATTTATTTATAAAACTAGTGACCAGGTTTCTATTTATGAAGTCTTTGACATTGACAATGAGTTTGATAATGACTTCATAAGACGTCTCTATTTTTATAAATAAATTTAGTAAAACTAAAAACAATTGGTTTTTTACATAAAAAAAAATGGAGTTTTACAAAACAAATGTCAACTCAATAAACAGATGTCATATTTTTTGCAATTATAAACTTCGTGTTTTTTTTGTAGCTACTAAGTTTATTATATTTTTTACAGTGTAATCTATTCTGTGCAATGCTTCCTTTTTCAAAAATTGAGCATCATTAAAATTACATTTTCATGCCTGCTACAAATATAATTATCTTACACAGTAAAACTAACAAGTATTTTTTTTACAAAGTTTGAATACGATGTACTGAGATCTTTAATTATTGCTGTAGTACTAAGGCGATTAAATAGTAAAACAAATTTTAACTTTTTTCTTTAAATAAATAAAGAGTAATATCAAATATTAATAGACTGAAGTAACACTGAAGAATGAGACCTTGTGTAAAAGGTTTTCTTTTTATCCAATAAAGTATGCATAGAGGAAATAAAAATAAACATTAATAGGTAATTCCTTTTTACACATTTACGAACGAACCCAATTTGTTTATATGTAATTAGTCGATTATCATACATTTACCGGACGAGCCGAAGTGAATAGAAGACAAATTAATTTACTTATGGAGACTAATATTTCCTGACTTTAATATCTACTTGTAATTTTACAATACGCTTTTGGTATAATTTACTGAACTAGGTTGAGCGTATGTCTCCGCTTGTCTAAGGTACTTTTCAGATCATACCTGAGGCCCTGGAAGTTAAGAAAGACAGGAATATATTTGAACGGAAATACTCGGTGCTGCTGGCACCATAGAACAAATTGGAAGGAAATATTTATTTATTGTATTTAGTAGATCGTAAGATGGAGTAGGAATAGAAGACGATTCTGGAGAGACCATGTAGATCGGATGCCTAAAAACAGAATCGTACATATAGCTGCTAAGGAAACACCAGTTGGTTCACGTCCCCGAGGCAGAACACCAAAAAGATGGAAAGACAGCTGATCTTCAGCATCACAAGAGGCATCAACTTCTGAACTAAAAGATCGATGATCTACATTACGAGGAAGAAGAAGAAGTAATGTTAACAAATACCTACACTGAGAAAAATACTCACAACGAATCATTGATACGTACTATCAAATAATACGCTAAATATACCTAGGTATTTTGTTCCGTGAACACCCGGCAAATAATTAGTTTTCGGGTGACGTATATAATGCAAAAAATGATGATACTTTAATCTTAAATTCAGCGATGAAGTTTGCCACCCGCCCTGTATGCTGTATTTTTTGTTGACACGGACAAGACGGCTTGCATGTATATTACTTACAGCTGGTCTACCCCACTTCTGGGATGTGCCGTGATAGTATAGTAGTTGATAATTCAACAAACCTAATAATACACATACCTACACATAATCAGTTATTCAAGAAACCATAATTGGGGTAATTTATTTGAGATGAGATGCTAACTATTTTCTTGATAAGTCATAACAGAAAGAGATTGATAGTAATGGTACATTGATGTTCTCGTGATTGATTAAACCACGTAGGTATCTGTTTAGGTAGGCAGTCTCATATAAATATTATTATTTAATTGAATATCTCATCATTTGGATCTAATTGGATTCTCGTTAACACTGTGGTAATCGCTTTAGTAAAATAAGTATAATTATGTTATGATAGAGAGATAATATCACATACTTTTTCTCAGCCCATTGATTAAATATATTTGATGTACATTGAGTATATATCAATATCATTAAAAAGTCATCTAAATCTTGATAGATGAATATTTAATATATTTTGAAAAATATTTTATTAACAAAATTAGGTATATATGACGTTCTGTTCTCTCTGCCTACCCCACTTGAGACATGGCGTATAGTAATATTAACAAAAAACTGAATTTTTGGTTAATTATTTCTTTTCTATGTCTATCGTAGAAATATATAACGAGTAGTGTAAATACGAATAAATAATCCTTATGCAGATACTGCCTTCGAATTATAACTAGGATATTTACTTATTTTTGAATAAATTTCACAACTTCCTTCCTAATTCACCCTTGCTTTTATTGGTTGTAGAATTTTCACTAATCTAAATTCTTAGTTTGATCCATCTTAACCCCATATAAATCCAGAATAAATCAAAATACTTATCCTAATTAGTAATTCAAAGACAAATTGCAGCAATCCAACCTTTTGCCTAAATCTCCAGCTTATTACGGTAAAAAATGCTGTTTTGTAATATTATTTTCCGATTAAAATAAGCAACATCGAGGAAATGAAATGTTTTAATGTAAACTAATACGTTGAAGTGTAATATGTGCGATCGATAAGTAATATTGTTAAAGATAATATACATTGGTAATTAACCTTTCCCTTAATTACATAATCAATTTCTGTAACAGACATTGCGTCGATTGTTATTCTAATGACTTTGTATTGTTTTTTTTCTCTTACAATTCTTGTAAATATTCCGATAATTTTAACACATTACGTGTACTTAGAAGCATAATAACAATTAAACATTTACATACAATAAACGTTCTAACGAAAGTAAAACTGTTTCTTCATTCTTTGTTCGTTTTATTTATTTGCCATCGTTTGCAAAATATTTTAATTGTTTGATATTATTATTAATATGTCAAATCCTTTAATTTATTTCTGAATAGTTTATTAGGTGCTATTTAACATTTTCATTATGTTTTTGAAAATGTGAAATAGCACGAGTAGCAGAGTTTAATTAAATAATAAGTGTTGTCTGACGCTCTGCAATTCAAAAGGCGTAAAATTTATTATTACAAATTGAAGTTTCCAGCAAAGCACAAAGTTTTCTGTAAATTTCTCAGTGCTCAGTAAGTAACAGGTATTCGTGAAACAACCTGTATAAGATATTAAATATCTTTGATTTATTTAGCGATGATATGTGCCACCGATCCTCAAAATCTTTATTTTATTTTATACAGAGAGAACGACTTCTAGAAATAGAGGAAGCCTTCGTCCAAGAGAGGGTTTAGATAACGAATAAAAACATATAATATCATTTTATGATTGACGAGATACTTTAGATCATAAAAAAACTGCATAATAAGCGAGAAAAATATAAAAATAATGAAAGAAAAACAACACTCAAATAAAAGCAATATCGTATAATTTTTATATTCAATTTTATAGTTTGACTCGCAAAGAATGAAAGGTGAACAAATTCTCTATTTTAGTATGCAAATAAAATTGATATGAATTATTCAAACAGTATTTTACATAGGGAGGAAAGTGAAATTGCTAAGCATGTTTCTGATTTTATTTTAATTGAAATATAAAACTGTCAATCAAATAATAATTAAGCATCGCAGAGCCAATGAAGTGTGTCACTAAATGCAATTATTTTCTATGAAATTATAAAGTGTATGGACAATGATTACTTTTTGTTTCAATAATGAAAAGTTTATACTACAGATTTCTCAGTAAGTAATATAATTTGCTACCATTAAATTATATTTTCGAGTTCAAGAAATTTAATCTCGTCATTTCGTTGATGAAATGTGCCATTCAGACTGAATATTATCTTTTTTTGTTAAGGCATGAAGAGATCGATTAACATGCATTCCTCTTTAGTTTCGACAAACAATGTTAGCTTTTTTTGTAACAATGTATGTTTTTTTTATGAATCTAAATGCTCATTTCTCGAAGTATACACCTGAGTAGGTATATCACACAAGAAGCTGTACTCTAAAGTTACTTGTTTGACATCGCTATGCTTTATGGTTTATAAAAACTTGTCTTTAAGTTCAAATCCGCGTTCACATTCTCAACGTTCACGATTAGGCGGATACAAGTTGAGTACTTAATATAGGATTATTAGGAACACTTCAACCAGTGATAGAGTTTTGAACTTTCAATCAAGAGGTTTCGAGTTCAATTCATCCTATTTTTTCCATCGTAATAATAAAACCATATTTTTTACTATGAGTTCACTTGTGGAATATTTGGATTTATTTTGAACTATAAAATTAAAATTAATCAAAATATAATATTCTATTATTTTAAAAATGCATACTACCAACTTCAATTTGAATAATCAAATATGATATTGTATAGAAGGGTATATCCCTTGATAATATAATAATAACATAATACAAAGAAATACATTCCTTTTAATCAGGCCCGCCGAACAGGTGTTTGTAGAGTAGGCCATAATCATTCGTATATTAGTCCGCAATGTTAAGCGAAAGTTTAACTCTATTTTAAATAATTTGAATTGATTATTTGAGTAAGTCATACAATGCTGGTTGGCATATCATCATATAATTTATTCCATGGAGCATCTGGCAAAGAAATAGTCTTTCATTTTTTTTGGTAAGTTTTCCAGTGTCCTGTAAAATTCAGGCGTTTGATTAAAATAAAAACGTTCATGTCCGAAATTTAGCGATGAGTTAGACAGCCATCCTGAATGTCTTAAATATTTGTTAACATGGAGAGGACAGCTTGCATGTTTATTGCATGTGGCTGGTCTGCTAGTAAACTGCAAAGTTGTGAATGGTGTTAATTAATCTTAAAAAAATCTCATTCAGGTAATTAAGTGGAGATATCTTAGATTCGGCATGATATTTTTCTACCATTATTTCTATATTTTAACAATAAATGTTTTATCCATACCATCACGACATCTTCCACAAGTCGGACAGTCAGTAGTAGACTAACTGAACGTGTGTATATAATGAATATGTATACATGTCCTCCTCTTGGCTGGTACCGTCAAAAAAAAACTTTTAGGATGGGTAACATACATAATATTACTGAATTAGAGTTAAAAAATTCCTCGTTTGTTTTAAGTCAAGTATCAGAAAGTTCTAGCATATGTACATTGTTTTAATATTTTTATAAAGATATAAGTATTACTTCTTACGCGGTTTAAATAAAGTATAAGTCACGTAGCACCTCTTTTATTAGACTGCCTATAAGTTAACCAGTGTATGATAATAATAAACAAGATTGTGTATCAGTAAATGCACTAAGTGATCTCCGAGTATACTCAGTACATAACGTAGTACGAGAAGATATCGACGCGTTACAGAGTTTCAGCGCGAAACTCGAATGTTGGTTGTCGTAATGTGAAACTGATTTTAATATTATAATTGTTATCATACGAAAATAAAACGAATAATAAATACATAATACATTTATACACTGTTAAATTTGTAATTTTAATTTCTAAAAGTGTATCGTTGTGCTATTTTGATAAAAACAAGCGTAAAATATAGTAACGTTTTACTTTCTTATTATTACCTAATTACTTTTATCACTTATTGTGTTTTGGAGTAGTGTTTATTCAACGTATTTTATTTTGTTGTAAAAATTTGACAAGGATAATGTATTTATTTTTAAATTTATGAGGTGAGTTTACCATTTTATGACTTTAGTCTTTATTTCTATTTATATTAATGGCGCAGAAAGGATGTCCAGTGTGATAAATACAAACCTCCTGATTTCACTGTGTACCGAAAATATAGGAGATACCACAATGTTGTAGGACATGAATAAGAGGCATAAATATTTTTTTTAGTATTGAACCAATTATCTCTAATAATTTTGTGTAAAATAAAATAAAAACACACCTACCCATATCATCTACCCATCCGGAAAATTGCTTTATTTTATTTTTATAGTAAAAAATCATTTTTATAAAATATATTACCATAAAATATTCGCTGTTTACCTCGTTATTCTGCAAAAACACAAACGCACAAAAGTCTAAAAATACCTATAATTAAATTATGTATGCAAGCGAAACTTGGACGTGGCTAAAAAAGTCCGAGAGTGGAATAAATGCTGTGGAGATACGTTCGCTGAGAAGAGTGGTTGGTAAAACGTTGCGAGATAGAGTGAAGAATGAGGATATCAGGAGAATGAGTGGATGTGAGAGGAGTTTTGTGGACAGAATGTGTGTAAACAAATTAAGATGATTGGACATGATAAGCAAATGCAAGATGAAGAAGAGAATGTATTTAGCTGAAAGAAGGGGTGTGAGGAAGCGCGCACGTTCAAGAACCACGTGGCTTGATCACGTTGACCAAATTCTTAAGAACGGCCGCGTGTTGAGTAAGGGAAATCGGCGTGCATGTATGAGAAACTGGATGAATGTAGAGGAAGCGAAAGAAGTATGTAAGGATTGATCTATATGGCGTTCTATTCTCTCTACCTACCCCTCCTGGGACAAGGCGTGAGGGTATAGTATATTTATGGCATATCCTCTAATAAGCGAATGCAGTGGGTAAACAGATTGAATGAAGTAGATTTTGAATATCCTAAGACTCTGATGAAACTATGCTGTTTATTTTAATATGCTTAGTTTTTTATTTCATTAAACTATTTTATGTTGCTTACTAAAATATATATATATATAAACTATTTAGGAAAACAAGTATTTTTTTTAATAATTACATTTACCTAATTTACATACACTTTATAACATAATTGCAAAACAATGTTTAAATCATTAAAAAATATTTAATTATTTACCTATGTTGAACAAATTATTTCATGTACTTTAAAATCCTTTACATGTTTTGTGCATTTTTGTATGAAGTACATGATTTATTTTCCATTGAAATACACCATATGCGTGCAATCTATAAATGTATCTAAATAGTGGCGTGTTCAGTATATAATGCTTTGATTATAAACACATATAACAATAAAGATTTTTATTCTTATTCCAAATAAGCATGACTGAGGTTCTATAAAATATGAACAATAATTTTATTCTGTGTAAGTATTAAAATTATTTAAAAATAATTAAAATACCGCATTTACTAAGTTTCTGACTGGGGCTGGCCAATTTAATTTTTATAAGTTATCGAGTGTCCTATAAAAGGATGGAGTTTGTTAAACTTTACATATGGAAAATTTAACATCTTCAATTCTTCTATTAAGTATTTTACCCATCTTGAACGTCTTATTTTTTAGTACTGACGAAAAAAACAACTTGTTTTATAAAGGCAGTTAGTCCATAGTTATCCTACAATAGATTAATAGATTATTTTTGAGATAAATAACTGAGTTACAGTCTCGGCCTCATGAGGTATGCTGTTCGATCTCAGGTGCCGGCAAGGCTTCCCTTTTACGACACAAGCTTTTAGCTTACTTGTGAATGGTTTATGGATTGTCATTCGACCATTAAAGGTCCATATTTTAGAAGCTCATCATTTAATAACCTCGCTATAGTGCATTGGTTGCAAGGCTAAATATCGATATCCGGATAAATCACTGAACGCTACATTAATTGATTATATCATATCTGTTAGATTTTTATCAGGAAATGATAAATTTATTTTAAAATACTTTATTTTCAAGAATATGATTTATAAATTTATGTATTTTGTATTGACGTATCAGAGGAATCTTAATATTGAGTTTCCGCACAAGAATACAGACGGATAAACTGATATCATTTGAAGTTTAAATATTTAAGTCTAAATATTGGTATCCGTTTTATAAAGGTAGAACAATGGTCTAATCATCATTATGCTAAAAGATGTTAAAGACTTAAATACATACTTTTCAATGTAAGAATTCAAGGAGTTTAAATGCTTATGAATATCTGAAAGGTTTTTAAACATTAGATTTTTTTCAGAAAACTCCTATGTAATTTATCTAATTCAACTATCACTTATATTTGCATACCTAATATCTTCTTAATTATTTATATTCCACGGAGTACTTAAAAAAGAACAGGACTTTTACTCTTTACTTCATTTTCGGGCGTCCTATTAAGTGTTCGAAAACATCACTATGAGATGTGATGTGTTTATTAGATCAGAGAGGACAATTTGCACTTAAATAGTTCATTTAGGGCACTATCTATCACAGAAATACAGTTATAGGTAGTACCTAGGTGATTTTTTTTTCAACTATTAACTACAAACTAACAAAGTTTTCTGGCTTCCATACTTGAAGGATAATTTTCCATATTGGTATAGATTGATAGGTTTGTTGTTATCCTGACAAATTTAAGAACTTTGTTTATCCAAATCAAATAAACTTTAAAATGCTTATTAAATAATTTTACATCTGCAATGATTGACGTAGGTTATTACCGTTTCTTTGTTGCAGGAACATAAAATCTTTTATGTCATTATTATCGAATAAACCGTAGTATTTATTACATAAACACCTCTTATTAAAATTATATTGTCCCACGCAGAAGTTATAAAGTTAGTAATGATCCCGATCACCTGCTGTGATCCCATACATTGTCGTAATATGAACAACACCCACGCCAATCAAATGACTCGTATAATTCTATAATGCAATTTTAGGGTGAAAAGAAGGAAAAAGATCAAAAAATAGCTATGTTATTCAAATGATTATTTAGTAAGGATATGTTTTTATTGACTCACTATTTTCCGTAAATTTTCGAGTGAGAAAAAGTAAAAACATTTTATATCTTAAATTCAGAGATAAGGTTTTCCCACACATCCTGAATGTCTTGATTTATTGTTGTACATAGAGGACAGCAGGACAGCTTTCAAGTAAACAACATGTAGTTGATCTGCTGGTTACTCCACTTGTGGTGTATGTCGTGATTGTGTAATATAGTGGGATAGAATAGTGTTTATTTAAAAGCCACTCTAAGACAAGGTTTCAAATTACAAATTTCACAGTTTAATACCAGGATAAAACATCTTTAAACTACATATAAAAAATATGTACACCAAAGATATTTTTTTTCAATTAAAATATTTACTTTATGAACATTTATTTACAATGTTAAACGACATGCGTTGTATATAGTAATGAGAATCACGCAAGTTTTTAATTGCACGCTGTTATCGCATATTTATATCAAAAGACAAGATAATTGCACGATTATTCACGATATGTAATCTATTAAATAACTATTGTAATAGCTATCTATTTAAAAAATAGCATAACATGTTAACTTTATATGGTACAAGCCAAACCTCTCTATGTCAAATACACATGTACATAATAAAGCACTCAAGAATAATATTGTGTATTACAATATTTCAAGAGAAAGGTAGCAACTGATCTAACTCTCCAATGAGCAATTTGCCATGTAAATTTTAAGCGTTATAAAAGAGATATTTTTATAGGAATCGTATTTATTTGATAAGAATATTGCATACTAATAATTTGAATGTTAATACATTTTATGAATCTTTGATGCAATTTATCCCTTGAATGTATTTTTTTATTGGAACGGAGAATATGACCTGTCTTTTTATCACGAGCAGTAAGTCTACTAGCTACCTTATTTGCCGGAGATGCCGTGGTAGTACAAGAAACAGATTCGTACAAAAAAATCTGAGCAGTCTCTTTTATACATAATTTCAAACTGACTGAAAACAAGATTATTTTATTAAGCACTCTTAAAAAATAAATCAATAATCACAATTATTTTTAGATTTTTAGATGCAGATTAACATTGTAGTTGTAGTAAACATGGGATTTTAAAATTAAATTTAAACATAAAATTAACTACGAGTAAGTAAGACAAAGCTAGTCGATATTGCACACAAATATACGTTTTCTCATTACAAGATAAGGTCCATTAATAATACTTGTATATTAATATAGAAATTCTAATAGAATAATTTGATCGTTATTTCAGTACGGACGTGGTTTTCCGCCATCATCGCCCACTTGCTATTATTTTAGTTGCAATCGAAGTACCAACATTATAAGATATAATTTACATCTTCCATATACTTCAGGCCCACAGGCATATAAACGTGAGTACCTACTTAGAATGGATAGTATTAATATATCTCCAGGCGAGACTAATCCCATATCCTTCCTGTCCCACTAATAAGCATAAAACTGTTAGTTTATGATACAATTATGTTGCATAGAACATTCCCACTCCGATAAGCGTCGGTAACTGATATAGTCTTATTATTTGCCAAAATCAGATCTTCATTGACTGCAATACATTCACATTGCATGCCCACTCAGGCATGTATCCCCACTTTGCTTACAATACACTTACAATAAGTGCATTTTTTTTTCATTTTCTTACAGAACTGATAATTTCTTATTTATTGTTTATATGAAATTTTTCAAATCATCTCATTTCAAATGAAAAGCTCATATAATTTAATTAAGTAAATTGAAAGAAGCGTTCATTTCATACCCAGAAATAAAATTTATAGTAATTACAAAAGCATGTTGAGAGACAGAAACAAAGTCTTTTTTTCAGCTTGGTTCACTGGTGTGTAAAGCAACAAGACAATGATATCGCAATAACATAATGCTTCAGTTTGTAAGACTCCGTACCAAATCGTTGCTGCGAAACGTGTCTAATTATAAAAGATTTGTTTTTTTTTTGTTTGTTGCTATGACAAAAACTGTTAATTAATTTTTGTATCTTCAATATATAGCAATGCTCCGTGAATCCTCCGGCACAAACTATATCTTTCTCTACATTTTTGAGTGGCTTCTTGAAAGAGGTAATAGCAAAGACAATTTCAATTTAGAGATAAGGAATGAAACCCTTTTTAATGTCTAAACGTTTTTAAAATGGATAGAAAGTTTTTTCAACATATACCATTCAAATAAAGTTATTTCAACATGGATAAAACAACTTACATGGTAGTCTACTTTCAGTTTTAATTTCAATATTTTTTGAATTTCGATAATACGGTATACCGGGGTAGCTTGTTGCTTGGTAACGAGTTCGTCAGTAGCTTGGAGGTAGAGTCTCGACCTCGTGATCAGGGAGTCCGTGGTTCGATCCCGGATGTCGGCAAACTCCCCTTTCACGACACAAGCTTTTGGCTTATTGTGAAAGGTGTATAAGGATGTTTTTAGGTTTATAGCAAAACCCAGATATATTTTTAGAAAAAAAAATACCTATAGATTTAAATGATATAGGTCTTAGAAATTAACATAAATTGGAAAATTGAGTAGAAAAATATTTGTAAAATGTGAGACAATTAATAAGGCTGGTAAATACTTTGTAAATGTCATGTAATATACCTACTTATTTTGTACGGTTGACAACATTTGCTAATTAAATATATTGAATAATAATTACTGATTCTAGAATATAGAAAACGATAGCGTTACTTGTCTATTGTAACTTTCCACGCATTAATAAGAAATGAAAATTAAACCTTAATTAACAAACTACAATCTAATTAATTCTAGGATCAAATTAATAAGTGTATTTAATTAAGTGCACTATTGATTATCTTGATTAGAAATTTTGTAAGTTTAATATCTTGTTTTATACGAGAGAAAATATAAAACCTTAGTGATGTTTTCTCGTATCGGACATAATTATATCTTAGGTAATGAACTAGTTGCATACAAGCAGAACAATGGGTTAAAAAAACAAACATAGGATCCTGCCTGGAAGGGTTTTTTTTTGTTTGGATGGATTTGAGCACCACACGCAGATGACAAAAACCGATCAAGTTAGGAGGCTTTGTTTACAATTTGTTTGATTTTGTTGGCACTAACTATGTGGTAATCCAATTTGTTTGATTTTGTTGGCACTAACTATGTGGTAATCCAATTTGTTTGATTTTGTTGGCACTAATTATGTGGCAATCCAATTTGTTTGATTTTGTTGGCACTAACTATGTGGTAAAGTGGCTTTGTTTACAATTACGTAATTTTGTACATAATCCAGTCAATAATTTTTACATGCTATTGCAGTTTCTTATATCTATTTATTTTGATCTTATAAGTTTTTTGGTAAAAATAATACAAGTATACAAAACACAAAGAATTTATTCAACTCAGTGATAAGAGTTGTCACTTATCTTGAATATCTTAATTTTTAGTGGCACTGAGAGGAGAGAGGAGAGTTAGTTTTCTGGCTTACCCCACAAGTGAGGTAGTGGCTACCCCACTTGTATGATATACCGTGATGGTATAGATAGAATAATAATTAATGAACGACTTCACAACACTATTGAAACTGTAAGGTGACATACAATACTTATGGTATAATTGGTAAATATAAAAACAGTTAGAATTATCTACAGTGATAACGTAACTATGCATTGTAATGTTAATGGGCATAATAATTATAATAATATGTACATAGATACCTATACCTTCTTAATAAAGAACTGTAGACATATAGAATGAATTTGTCAGCTGTCTTACACTACAATATGGATTTGTAAGAGTAAAAACAAAAGGTTCTTTACACAAAGATAATCTTGTTTCTAAGTGGAAACATTTATCATTATTAAGTAAGTGTGACGACCACACCTGTCATTTTATATTTTGTAATAGTGATTTTCATTACCTAAAGCTAAATATTGGTATATTTTATTTATTTATTTTTTAATATATATTATGTATATTGATTATAAGCAAATTTAGTCAAAAATATATTTATATTAAATAAATCTATAGACAGAGGGCGAGTTTATCGCAGAGGCGCGATTTTTTTCAATCAAACTAATTTCAGCTGGTTTTTACTATAAATCTTTTTGAAACGAAGAAAAGAGGTAGAAGAGAGAATATTGGGTAGAAAAAAAGGTCTCCCACACTTTTTCGTATGTTTTCAAGTATCAATTGATAACATTTATTCATATTCCTCACACATGCATGTTCCCCATTGTCTAGATCTTTTTTATTTTTACTTAGATGCAGATGACATGGGATCTGGTGACATGACCCCCTAGACAAACACGTACTTGGCGATCGACTACAAGCGAATTTCCGACAGTATGTAATTGCAACAATAACGCATGTTTGTACGTTACATGTAGGTAGATTGTTGAAAAGTTCGCCAGTAGTCGATCGCTAAGTGCGGTTTGTCTACGGCCCATGGAAAGAAATAAAAGAGGCATTTGTTTAGAAATAGGTCGGGAAGGAGCTGAAAAGAAGAAAAAAAATAATATTGAATGTCTGCAGTGATCATAAGATCTTTTTTATTCAAAGGCAAGACACCCGAAACCGAGTTAATTATGAAAGTAATCTTAAGTTCTTCGAGTACAATTAATAAAGAACAAGTGTTCGAAGTAAGGTACATAGGAAATATCAGACAATTTGATTTGTTGGTATTACTAATAAATCATCCGTACAAGTGTTGTGTTGTCCATTACATTAAATTGACTACAGTTACACCTTTAATATCTAGTGTTGTTATGGTTACATCATAGCTGAACAGTTCAGTGAAAGTAAAGTAAACTTTGTATTTAACTCTTCCTTGTTGTAGTTGTTAGTTTTACCTTTAAACCTCTCTAAGGTAAATACATAATATAATGATTGTGTGAGTAAAATGCCATCATCTTCTGGTGTACTACTTATAAAACAACATGCAATCAGATTATTAGGAAAATGGAACAGTTGCCTATTAAAACTAATTAATGCTCTTATTTAATACTTCCACTTGACTTTATTATTCGCGAGCTGGCTTTCAATAACTTCCGCTCTCATTATAAAACAAATTTTTATTAAAATATAACTAACATAAACTTCCTCCAAGTTGCGTCGATTGACAATATTAACTGAAGTAATTGATACAGCCTATAACAATAATACCTCCAGTACTATACATTTCATTTGATCTCGTTTCAATACTTCGATGAAATAAATGTATAACCGTTTTCTCTTGAAACAATAAATTTTGCTAAATAGTTAGGTGGTTTTTAAAATATATTAAACATATTAATTACATTCACACAATAATAATTTCAATAACGTATGTAGTATGTAGTTGAATTTCACAATAGGATAAACTTAAACGAGCGTCTCCTTTTACTATAGATTAAACAACGCGAGACAGACGTATTTCGACTTCTTGAGTAATTATGACGCTTGTTTCAATTTATTCAATCTAGAAAGAATAATTCTAAGAATTAACATAGGTTTAATCTATATTGTTTCTTTCTGTAATAAAAGTTGTTGTTTCCTCACTAGACAAGATCTGTATCGTGATTCTGGTGAAATATCATGATACAGCCTTAGAGGTTTACTATACGTTTCAATGCTTTTGCTGCTATGAAGTGGATTTGCAAACATGTCATTATATGCATAGATGATCTTATAAAATTTATCAAGCAAGGGATATTAAATCAGTATCTCAGTATAAGTTTACACTGTAGTAATATAAGCAGTTGAATATTACGTAAAACTAATCAAGATTGACTTATTGGAAAACTATTTCTACTAATGCACCTGCTATTTCTTATATAATAGAAGTTCATTCAGTAAATAACACTGATTATATCATCGAACATTATTATTATTATGCCTATACTTTATTGATTGATGTCCATCTTTGTATTGAAACCAATAGGAGTATGATTATTATATCAAACCATGTCATTTGTAGGAAGATTATTACACAATCATTTGCTATCAATTTGTCTTTCATTATTTTATTTGCAATGTCCACAGTTCGATATCTGATCATTATGATACTCTGTTACATCATTGAATAAATATTGCAAATTATGATAGCTCGAATGAAACAATTTCATTTTATCTTTTTATGGTATTGATAGCTTTTATGGGTAGTGTAGGATAGGTATGAAGGTACAATAAAATGATCTCAGCCTTTTTTTGTCTCCTGTAATAAAGATGCACTACGGTGTATAGATGATTTTTAAAATAAAGATTGATAGAAACATAAGGTAAGTTGGATCGGTGAATACTTCGTGAGATGTTTGGGTGATGAATTGCTCGGAACACAAAATATTTATGGTGTAAAAGAGGAAAACGCGGACAATGCATGTATAATTTGATAGATTTTGAATGCTTGTTAAACCTATATTATAGTGATTGGTCTGCAACGAGTTTGGATTTTCTTCTCCATTCCTCTTTATTTTCAGCTAGTCTCTTTAGTTCTACGTATGTGCCACAATTCATCTCGTCTTTCTTCAGTTGGTTCATATAGGTGTCTCTTGGTCGGCCTCTAGGTACTATTTTTGCATTTGGTCTTGCCCTCCGCAATGGTGACGAGCAGGCCTGGGTGCCTGATGTGGCCAATCCAGTTAACTCGTTATTGTCTGATCCTTTTGAGATGTTGCCCTGCCTTGATTAACACCTCTTAAACCTATTGACATATAATATTTGTTGATTTGATAAACGATCACGGAATTCCGTGAATAGGTAGAATAAAATAATTATATTATTACACTCTTCAAAAATAATCAATCATATTCTGATGAAACAAATTTAGTCAACGACATCGTTCTAGGTAAAATTATTTACATCCGATGTATATTAAGAAAGTAAACTGAATAATCAGTATTCTACTTTGTAATTACATTAAAATTAATTTGTAATGGGGAAATAATGATAATAATGTGATGAAAATTATTATAAGTGCAATTCTCTACATTATAATAACATAAATATTAGTACGATTTAACTAAGACGAAATAGAGATTACATACAGTGTACTGTATTGTGCTTAATAAATAATTCATTATAATATAATTGTATAAACATTGCCGGAAGGTATTATTTTGTTTGATGATTTTATTAAAATAACATTCGGAACTAATAAAATTAGGGCACCGGTTCTTTTATTAAATCATTTTTTATTATTATTTTGTGAATATTAGATACTTACAACACGACATTTCGATCAAATTAGTTAGCCAGTAAACAAATTGCATGTACACAACAAAGTCAATAAAATCTGACAATAAAAGATTAAAATATTCAGAATGAGTGACAAAACTTGTCTTATTACTTGTCTATTACAGAGCACTCAAAAACTTACAGAAAGCCGGGGACTTATTTTTTTAAGGAACTTCAAGGAACATTCCGGATAATTACACTTTTTTTTTAAAAATATTTATCTGGGTTTTGGTATAAATCCAAATACAACTTTATACACCTTCCACAGTAAGCTTAAAGCTTGTGTCGTGAAAGGGGAGTTTGCCGGCACCTGGGATCGAATCGCGGACCCCTTGTTCAAGAGGCTGAGACTCTACATCCAGGCTACCGACGAACTCAATTGATATGTACTTCCATGGATATGTACTAAAAGCTAACATTAGTAAAATATTTAATGATGCAAATAATTCTAAAAATGGGGTATTTTCAAAGATCTATTTGAATTTGCATCCATTGCATCCCTTGTGTCACTGCGACCATTAAAGGTCCCATCCACAGTGTTAATCACGAAACATTCGAAAAATTATAAAAGATGTACTGTGACGTCCTTCTGAGTCTACCTACGTGAATCATTTAATTATATTAAAAATATTTTGTTATTCATCGAGGGAAGAGGTGACTCCATTGTCGGAGAGACGCTCTGAATGGAGGAGGCTTGTTTTCTAGAATATGTTTCCAAGAGGAGCGTTAAAGGGTGAAGGTTATCGAAATATGCACAGAATTAAATTGTGCGTAGGTACTTTCATTATAATCATATCATCCGTTGATATATGCTGCAAAATGTCTTTTTGTTTCTATTAATGAGAGAATATATTATCTTGATAAAAGTAACTCAATTCTGATTGCCCAAAATTTCACCAATAAATCAACAAACCATTTTTTATTTGCATTACATTAAAAAATATAAACCTTAAATTTATGATATATTGTTTATGTATCAGAAATTTCTGGTAAAATAATTTTTCATGATTTTAAAGTGAAAATTGTGTCAAATTATTTGGGTGTATAAATTTACATCCAAAAAGCACCTTACTAAAACAGTTTTTATGAGACTGTGTCAATGGTACATAATCACAGATAAGAATAATATCATTTTCAGTCCATCAATTTACATTACGAGATGTTTATTTACATTTACATATTTCGTGACATCACGATTTTGTTAGGTACCATAAGAACATAAGCATTTATTATTTAAATGCTCAACGTAATGCATAAATATTTAAATTATAATTTATCAATCATCAACTATTGTGACTAGAAGAAGTATTGTATAACGGTTATTAGATTAAGGTCAGAAAATTTTCTAAACATCACTACTGACCTTCATGCAAAAGTGCGTAAATACAAATATATTATTACATTTTAAATACTATAAAAAATAAATTTAATACAGCAATTGCCCAAGGTAGAACCGGTGACCTCTTAAAATGTTTTCCAATACTAAGTACCCACTAAAATACCTACGATAAAATCATTGTTATTATAAATGGTTAAAATCTAATAGAAGAAGACCATTGGATGGACATGCATTCCATTAATATATTTTTAAACGGATTAATATTAAACATAACATAACATACATTGACAACTCACACAGATCGAACTAGTCCCAAACTAAGATGAATCCTGTATTATGGGTACTGACGCGACGATACACACATATACAATGCACTACACACATATACATGTAACACCCAGACCCAGGACAATTTGAAAAAGGTCATTCCTCACTTTGCCCTGGCCGGGAATCGAACCCGAGACCTCCTATCGAATGCTCCTATCTTTTCTCGCATATGGGATTACTTAGGTACTGCATGTAAAAACTTAATTAACTTGTCTTCTGCGTGCCAATAAAAAAAGCCATTCAGGATGGGAGACAGACCTCATCGCTATGTTTAAGATGTTAAATGTCTTATAAGTGATGTTTTACGAGCACCTGCTTTTTACAAGATATTTAAACAAGTACAGAAAAAGTGGGATGTTTATTTTTTGCCGGAGCCACTAGGGAGCAAAGTGGTATTATTTACATGCATAAAACATGATAACAATACTGTTATGCCTATATCTATTAAAGTGAATATAAATATGTACCCAGGTTTCGAAGTTTCTTAACTTAACTAAACCCATTTGTAACCTATTTGTCATACATATTACAAATAGGTTTAGTATGAAAACGACATCGCATGTCGAAACCTACAGAAGTCACTATTACCTACGTATAAAGTAGCTAGTAAAACTTTAAATCATATTTCACTTTTTCATCAATAAATAATTATTTTCTGCTTTCTAACTAAGTTATTTTGGTATCGTTTAAAGGAATTTATTAAATATAAATATTCTCTTTTTTGACGATGTATATATTTATTTTTTCTTCAAATAATTTATATCATCATGATTCTATTGATAACAAATCGCGTGTAACGGTGGGTAAAATAATTAGGTGAGTAGCTATTTTTATCTTTTATTGAAAATTTAACAAGGTAAATCTATGCTTCACTACCTGTTGCTAAAATAAAATTATGTTAAGCATATTATAAATTCTTGCAATATTATAAGGCGAGATTTGTTCAAATAATAAATGCTTCGGGATTGAAAAATGTGTGGTAATTATTGAGTATAGTAAACATATGCCCACTTTGTTCTATAATCTTCTGTATATAAGACAAACATGTTTAGAATAAAAACTAAGTTGTAAAAAAAATCACCACTTATTACATGATTTATATCGCTGTGAAAAATACTCTTAAAGAAAATAATTTCACAACTTTTTAAAAGTAAAACTAGTGGCCGATTACAGTTAAAACTGTTATTTCTAATATGCAAATAAAATCGCACTGACATTATGAAAATGCGATGAAATTTATCAAGTGAATGTGCATTCGTAAATAATTTACGAGTTTATGTTTTTTATCACAAAGATATAACAAGTGTATTATTTGTGACTCTAATGATAATAAAACAGATAAAAACAATGTTTATAGTATATCGGCTAATTCGCTTTATTTATGCATCAACATATTTTATGCAGCAGAAAATCGTAAAAATTCAAAGATTAGATATTTAGCGTTGGTTAAACTAGAATCATTTACTATCTAGATATGTATCTACCGTCCAGAATTTTGATCTTGATTAGAAGTTGCTTCAATAACGCAGTTTTTTATAGATGCTCATTTTTATGAGCTGTGAATTTCCATAACTTATATGCAGTACGAATAAATGGAACGTATTGCTGAGTTTGGAAGGCGTTCGGACTCAGCATCAGGGCAAAATGTCGCCTGTTCAATGCGTGTATTATCCCAATCTTTCTATATGGCTCTGAGTCCTGGCACTTAACCAAGGCTCAAAAGCAGAAGATATTAAGCTTTGAAAACAAGTGTCTAAGGAGGATTTTGGATGTAAAATGGTATGAACATGTCATAAATGATGTGCGCCGACGCACCCGGCAGAGGTCTGTAATCTCCGTAATACAGGAGAGACGATGTTCCTGGCTGGGTCATGTTATGAGGATGCCCAATGATAGTTGGCCAAAAATAATACTGTTCTTCCATCCGCAAAGGTGCCGTCGGCCCGGGCGTCCCTATTTCACAATACACCGTTCCTATGACAACGACATCAGAGCGCAGGGAATGTTATGGGAAGAGGTGACGCGATTGGCACAGAGACGCTCTGAATGGAGGAGACTGGTTTCTGCCCTGTGTTCCCGAGAGGAGCGTTGAGCGATGATGATAATGATGATTGTTGAAAATTATTGGCAAACTGGAAAGAGATATTCGTATTCCATATTCCAAAAGAGTAAATTATTGTTCAATTATTATAGAGAATCACAATCAAGATATTATTAAATAACTCGAAAGTCAAGGCTTCAGAGAATGTTTCGTTGGGATGTTTTCAATGTTAACGTACAAAATACTATATTATATATTGTACTTACACAATAACGTGTCATTGACCACCAATATTCAAAAGCACTAATAGTAGGTATCTACTTAGTATGTATATGTAGTTATAATTTTATGTTTTACACAGCATAATAAACAGACGCGTGTGCAAGATAAGAAAGTAATGTTATGTAATTAATCACTCAATATAATTTTGTTTCATGTTATGTATGTAGGATGGTTCAGTTAAATGAAATGAAATAGTAAAAAAGTTTAAGAATGGAGACTGTATCTTGAGAATAAGAAGAGTTAGTTTAGATTTTAAAAGATGATACGAATATAATAATGTTATCCATTTCATCAGGAAAAAATTCATAAGTGAAGGGCTGTTATCTACCTTAGAAAAAGATTGTGAGATATGGAAGACGCTACTTTCAGTATAGTGAAGATGGTTAAAGAACAAGGAAAATGATACTACTCATATGGAAATATTTTTAGTATCCTGTGAGATCTCGAAGTATAACATCAAGTTTCAACTTTGATTTCATTTTTATTTCTCATTTAGCCTTCTTAATTCTATGAAATTTTATCTCAAAAATCTACCTTTATTGACTGGAGAAATGCTGTATTAATGTGTTGTGAAAAAGTATCTTTTGGACATTTTAAGTAAACTTTATGTAATTATTGTGTTATTACAATACTTGCCATTACGCCATATTCCACAAATGGGGGAGCCAGTAGACCATAGCTGTGATACTTAAAGTAAGAATTTGAAAAATGTTATGTTTTGTGAATAGTGTAGGTTTAATAATTAATTATTATATTATGTTAATCACTCTCTTTGCCAACAAGAAAAATAAGACTTTGAGTGGCAAACATCATCGCTGAATTTAATATGTAAAATGTCTTTATTTTTTCGAATACCTGCCTTTAACAGGACACTCGAAGAATTGCGGAAAAGAGTGAGAGACCAATTATTTACTGGATGCTCAGCCGAATGAAATCTTGAGCATAAATAATTTACATACTATGTCGGTGTTTAGGCAGTAAAATTCCACAATGAAATAAAAAAAGAATATTATTTCTACTATATTGTTTTTTTTTATATTTAAGGACACGGCTTTCGTCTAACAAAAAAATTTCAATCAAAGATTTGTTTACTGATTACATTGAGCACAAATATTATTATTATGACTGACTATAAGTTCACAAAATAATAGCCTGTCGCTTTTTTTATTTCATTAGACTTATATTTGGACGTGTCATATAATTATAGCAAGCACTGTATAATCTAATAAAAAACTTATTATTTTAAAAGTGCTGTTTTAGTCACCCTGTATTTTTATAATATTTTTACTGGCGATGTTTAGCCTTAGGGAATTAGTGCGATGCGATGATTTGATTATGCGTATTATACTGTATGTGTTGATAAGACAAATTATTTTATTAAGTCATACATAAATTTCTTCAAGATAATCTCTGTTGTTCAATAATGTATTAATGTTAGATGATAATAATTATTGTATTCAACGCGAAATTGTTATTCATTTTAAAACAAAATAATTTCTTTTTCAACTGGTACACATACATAAATATATAATATTTAGAAACAGTTATGAATAGAAATCTCTAGGCGTTGTTGTATCTGGGTGCAATCTCGAGTGTTCAGTCGGAGCAGTATTTTCGTTTTTTTTCGACATTCGATACTGTTTTAACATATTTAACATTCGATACTGTATTAAAATAATTGTTCTTGACATTTACCAAACCTTTATTGACATTTACACTCTCACCACAATGTTTTGACTTTTCTAATTGTTTTGTTTTGACTCATTTTATAATTGTTATAGTTTGATTTCCAATTGTATTTTTTCTTCGCCAGTTGTTGTTCTGTTCCAACTGTGTTGTAAATGAGAATTATGTTTGTTTTTGTTTTATATTTTAACATGTAAAAGGCTCACGCCGTGGATTTATGTATAAATATAAATAAATAAATAAATAATTGTATCGTAAAGAAGATGTCTTAATTCAAGGTACGGCACTAATTATTTAGTTGGGTCACCCTTAAAAATTGGACAGTTGCTTTATCTTCTAAATTGTTTTGATAATTATTTATTTATTATGTATAACCAACAATGAGTGACATGACAGTCTCAACAATGATTTTTGATCTCAGAGTTCTTATATTTACGCTCCATACCCACTGTAAGAATAAGCCTGTATGTTATTGTGTTTTTTTGTACACTAATACAGTTAATAAATAAAATTGTTCAATAGGAAGATATCGCAATATGGCGATTAACATACCCTCTGTGCATTAAATTGTTCAGTATTTTCATACCATTGTATACATTGACTATGTAACCAATGTACAGTTAAAAATAAAATAAGTAAAATACAAAGGAATGAATGGAATGCAATTATACAACAATATTTTCACATAGATAATATTTTGTGTATCCAGAAATTAAAGTTTAATAAAATATTACATATCAAATTGTCACAGCAGAAGTATTCTTTAACACTAGAAAAATGTATTGAAACATGAGAAAATTGTAATAATAATATTGTAATCAAGAATTCCAGTTATTCAAAAATATGATTGTGTCTTATTTGTTGAATGAAATAATATTATCTTTTACGAATGTTGTAAAGAAATGGTATCGTTTTTCATGTATGAAATTATGACAGATATAATATTTTATAATAACCACTGTTGTGATTTAACGTTTTGTGTTGGACTTGTATTTATTTGGACGATGATGTGCTCTAATAATATTTGTAAGAGAATAAATATTAAAAAATATAATATATCTGATAAAAGTAATGGAATTGCTTGCATATTAGAAATTTGCAATCAATTAAAATATGATGAAATTTACTCTTCTTCCTTTAAGTATGAAACGAGCGTTGTTTTTACATTGACCTATGTAGATAGTTTGTTTTTTGAATTTTGATATTGTCAAATTAACAACACAACAATCGGTGTCTTTGTATGGAATGTTTTTGAGTATCCTGTGAGTGCCCGGTGTTTGTAAAACTTCACTTATATACGACAATTGCTAGCATCTGCAATTCAGCAATGAGGCATACCACCCATCCAGTTTACGTGCAATTGGTCTGCCGTGATGGCTAAATAGTCTTAGTACAGTTTACGTATGGTTTCATGGATGGGGAATAATGGTAAAACAAAGTTATATTTTGAATGTAAACATCTGAAAATATGAAACAATAAAATTTATTGTAATAATTCTTTTATCAGGTTTCAACAGATACATTTATAAAATTGATGCGTACACTGTTTTGAATAAAAAGCTATTTTTCATCAATCATCACACACTTCCGAATAAAAAACACATTTTGTTTGTGTGCACGCACATCAAATACACGAAATGTTAGAGCTAATATTTTGTTCGTGTCAAACTCATAAATAGGAGCATATTATGAGAACATTATACATATACATAATACAATGGTCCTGTTAATAACATTATTCTGTGCCATGTTTACGATATTCAAGATAATGAACAATAATAATGACCAACACACAGAGAAGACGAATAATAATTATTATAATTTACCATCCAGTAAAATTTAATACGAAAACTCGCGAGAGCGCATATTATAATCATAATTATAGTAGTAGTAGAAGGTAGTATTTGCATTCATGAAAGGAATAATAGTAAGTGTATTACGATGTATGAAATCTCATTAAAATGTCAATTTCATGCATCCATTACATCGACAGCAACGTATGAGCTTAATCCGCATAGGAACATGAGAAACAACACTAATATTATACATTCTGATACTATTTTATACGTTCCAGTATGAGTTTATAATATTATTATTGATAACATCGAAGTGCATTCTACTTTACATACATAGTGTAAGTTTAGTACATCCCTATAATACTGCCACGCATAAACTTTGGTTCTAGAACATTTTATGTAAAATTTGTTAATAGATTCATTAATAAAACAAGATATATAGTTATTCCACTGTAGACTTTATTAATTTAACTTTTAAAGACTTGACTTAATTTTTGTCTGACGATGAGAGCGGAAGCTCTTGAAAGCCAACTTGCAAATAAATAATGTCAAAAATGGAATAACTATAGGTATATAATTTATTTGATAAAAAAATTATTAATATGAACTTCCACCAAAAACCATTGGCAGATCAATTTAACTATAATTAAATGTAAAATTATTAACCTAACCTTACCATTACCATTGTGGAAGTTCTAAATATAAGGCTTCCATTTTTAATTATTTTAGATGAACTTTCGACAAGTACCGTCTGTCGATAAAATTGATTATATCACATGTTGAAGCCTTCACAGTAACATCATTTATATGATAATGTATGTAGCAGGTACCTTATAGGGAAATTTTAAAAATAAAGAGCTTAGTTTTCCGGCCTAGCAATTATTGTCTTATGTTGGTATAATTGACGATATAAAATCCAAAACATAACATACGTATTTGAGATGACCTGTTATATAAATTCATAACGTAAAAAGCCAAAAAAAAACTTACACACTTCTTCATAGTACGCAGCATTTTTTTTAGATAGAAAAGAACGAGAACTATCCAGTATCTATAGTTCCTACTGTGATTTTAATCTTATGATCACATTTCACTATATCTCTTGAATCTATATAAATAAAAATGAGTTGACTATGTATGTATGTTCCCCCAAAACTAGAGAACGGCTTAAACGAATTGGCTGATTTTTTGTTGTTTTTGTGATTATAAGTCGTGGAAAGAGGTGACTCAATTGGCACAGAGACGCTCTGAATGGAGGAGGCTGGTTTCTGCCCTGTGCTCCCGAGAGGAGCGTTGAGGGCGATGATGATGATGATGTGATTATAACTATACGATGACACACTTGGACAATTACGGGAGTTTGTAAAGAGATTATAAATAATATTAATCATTCATTGATTGTTAGGCAGTTCGAAGTTTGCTGGCTCAGCTAGTTAGAAATAAATATTGATATTCCTTTTGAACATTATTGTAAATAAAAATATCATTATTGAAATTATTTTATTTTTAGTAACTTTATATGAACTTCCACCATGTACCGCTGGCGTCAATATAAATTATATTTTTAATTACATGTTATAAATGAAAACAAAATTGCAAATTTAATTACTTTCATAAATAAATATTTAATATGGTTTACAATAAAGAAAAAATGTTGATCACAACTGCATTAATGTATGCATTATATTAATGCGGTGTTACTGAGTGATCTCAATGAGCTTATAATTTAATAAAATTTAGGGCTTTATAGCTTGATAATTTACATAGTTTTATACTATTACTATGCTTAAAAAGGATTTATCCAATAAGAATTAATAAACAGTAGATCCCGATTAAAAATTTAATTTAATTCATAGTTCCTTATATGTAGATGCATAAATATCCAACAGATTTCTCGATCTCAATACAAAAAAATATCCAGTGACTTGCAATTTAGTTTTATTCACTGCGTGGGTTGGAGAAATAGAACTTACAATTGAAGCAATAAGTTTCAATATAGATTTAATACAGCATTCTTGTAAATTTAACACATTAAATTGTACAAAATTGTAATGAATAGAACCCGAAACGTCTCATACAACTAATATTTGTATGATCATAACAGCGATTTAGTGATAATTCTATGTTATAGTTTCTATTCTACAAAGTTGGTTTCGGTCAATGTGTTTTTAAAGTTTCTTACTCCTGTCCAGGAGAGTTAATGGGGAACTTTCACAAAAAACATTAAGCCCAAAAAATAGTACAGAAAATTCGAAAAATTATGGTGCTTTTCATATTTTCAAATGTGCATTTTTTAAGGTTTTTATCACCATTTGAAAAAACAATTTTCACACTTCACCGCAAAAAGGTCACGTCGGACTAATTCTATAACAGAAAATATGGATTTTCAAAATGAAAATAATGAATGAAAATTTCTATTTTATCGTTTCTTATTAGGATATTCGTGATCAGCGTATATTTTTTAATATAAATTGATAACGTTTATTCATATTCCTTACACATGCATGTTCCTCAATGAAGCTTGGTGTAAGTAATCCAATTCAAGAAATAACTTTTATTTTAAGTAATTATGTTCCAGACAAAAAGTCAAAATATTTAAAATATTTATAACTTGTTTATTATACAATAATTTCGTTAAAAAACATTAATATACTTAACAAAATCAGTAACCGTCATATTATTTTATGACTCTTTAATTATTCACCATACAAAGTATTTTAAGCGATTAGCGGCTTCAATATAAAGCCGCATTATTACACCTAATATTAAAATTATAAAGACTTGTATACAATATTTATTTAAATAATGCTATTTATTTTATAACTTGTTTTTGTACACCGATGAAATTGTCTCATTACTGCAGTACCTATCTACCAATATCAAGATTATACTACTGTGTAAATGAGAAAACTACACAATGTCAATTTTCATTAATAATTCAAAGTTTTTTAACATAATATTATATTATCTTTTGACATTTTCACTTATTTTATAGGCAGTTTGTATCAGTTTCTAGACATTTAAAAAAAAATTGACTTGAATTACTATGTATATATATTGTTACATTAATTTAAAAACACGCTATCGCGATTTCAGTGTCTCTTGAAAAGCTCGTCAATTGCGGCGTACAGACAGCTGGATGCGAATGTCAAGCATCAAGCAAAAATCTAAAATCTTTCGGCGACAATTTGGAGCATTCTCCGAAGAAATATTCGAATGAAGGCCTTCTGAATCTGGGTTAGCTGGAAGAAATCGCACATCCGATAAGTCTGCCATTTTGTATTCTGTAATAATATTAAATTTAATTGTATAATCCATATTTTAATACTAATAAAGTTTTATTCATTTATAAATTTAGTCAAAAATTGACATCCACATGGTGTTTCCCTTTTACAGAGAGATACTAGTATTATCTTCGGTGATGTTGTTATATTTTGCGGTTTAATATATAGCAGTTAATCAAATTACAAGTTTTATCTATAGATATTAGTAGATGTTGGTATATTTTTTTCAGAATTACAATCGTTTATGATGGCCTTCTTGTCAATTTAGTGGTCAAATAAATTGTTGTAATTATTGTTTTCTAACTGTCTTTAATGATATGATTTTATATTTATTGCTTTTTTCTTTCTATCTAGTAAAATACAATAATCATTGGTAGTGGAATCGAAAATATTAACGTTTTTTTTTTATTTATTTATTTATTTATTTTATTCTTCACTGTACATTGTTAACAATAATACAAATTAACATAGAAAATATCATTTATACAATTCAATGCACAGAGGGCGAGTTTATCGCTAAAATGCAATGTCTTCCAACTAACCCGGTTATTAAAATCAAAAAACTAAACAAAACAAAAAAAACAGACATTAATATAAATATCTACAGTTATATTATAAATATAAAAAAAAAAAACAAAAATACAATGTAAAGCAAACAAATGAAAAAGGCACATGCAGGCAACAATGTACTCATGGACACATAATAATAAAAAAAAGTAGAACATACACACACTGCCGCGTGCACATGCATTTTTTTAAAGTATGATATTGGAATCCCCAAATATTGACTTAAGCGTAAGGAAGAATCTTACTAAAGCCTTTGTATGGAGCATTCTGCTTTATGGTTGTGAGACATGGACCATCAGCAAGAGTGAAAGCGGACGGTTGGCGGCCTTTGAGATGTGGTGCTACAGACGCATGCTCAAGATCCATTGGTCGGAGCACGTCGAAAATGAAGAAGTATTAAACAGGGTAGGCGAAAAAAGGCAACTCCTTAAGAGAATCAGCCAACAACGAGCTAACTGGATTGGCCACAACATCAGGCATCCAGGACTACTCATCGCCATCGCAGAGGGTAAGACCGAGGGGACAAATGGCAGAGGCCGTCCAAGAGACGCATATATGGACCAACTGAAGAGAGACATGAACTGTGGCTCATACGTAGGGCTAAAAAGACTGGCTGAGAATAGAGACGAATGGAGAAGAAAAACCAAACTCGTTGCAGACCAATCCAGTGGATTGTAACTCATTATATATATGTCAATGATTTTTTAAGAATGATCAAAGTTTTCTTGTATGTATATCGGATGGTTTATTTGGCACCGTTTAATGGACCATCCATTTCAATGGTGCAGGAAGTTATGTTGGAAGAGCGATGTCTTCGATCTGCTCCTGAACATTCTTATTGATTAGTTTTTACGAAGTTCTTCGGAGAATCGATTCCAGATGACGGGTCCTGCGACACTAAATCTTATAAATTGTTATTATAATCATGTCAACACGTTGCAATTTAGACAATCTGTATCATAGCGACATCTCCCGCGAGTGGTGTGGCTAGTAAACCAACTATACTTTTTAATAAAAATGAGATATACCTACCAAAAAACAGCAACATAACTTTAATAATATCTTCGTAAATCCCGACATTTAAAAGTTCATGTCACCCATCCTGGATGTCTCATTTTTTTTGACACAAAGAAGACGACTTGTTAGTTTCAATACATTCGCTTAGCCCGCTGGCTACCCCACTTGTGGTAATTGCTATAATGGTATGAACGAATCAATAAATATCTTAATTTTTGAGTGTAAAACTTTGTTAATTATTTTCTGTGAGATAAGACAGTTATCGAGTGCAATTTGCATTAAAATTTGTGTTGTTGTACCTGTTTGTTGTTTGGTGATTGAAAGATAAAATATTATGAATATGTTCACGTTTCCCATGCACTCAATAAATCATTCAATGAAAACACTTTTACACAATGCAAGCAGTCTACATAGATGTCAATAGTTTTTTGTCACTTTGTTATACAAGATGTTTTGAAATATCGAGCGAAAATTAACATACAATATTTCCCACAATAATATCAATAACTTTTAATACACAACGAATAAAATATACCCATATCATAATATGCATTTGAATAATACGCACGTTTAGGGGTTCACGTGCCAAGGCGCATCGATTCTAGAACATTGAAACTGAGAAAACAGCTCTTTTCTATTTCTACTAGATTTTTTTATAGTCTAGTTTTTTTTTGCTTTTTTAATATTTATTTACCCGAAAATGAACTAGGTACAGTGTATCTAACCAAAATCCATCAATGTGATTTTAATACATTAATGTATTAAAATACATCAATTTGATCCAAATCTATTGTTGACTGAACAAATTGATCTACTGTTGATGTATGTACCACTATGGTAAAAATGCATCCACTTCCACTGCAACAAAGACTTGCATTTTTCTATCCACTTGACACCAACATGACATTTATATTGTTTATTTTTTTTTTCAGAAAATGGGACACTAATTGATATCTCAAAGTATGGGTAATTTAACACACTTTATTTAATAAAATAGAAGAACTTAAAATGGGAAATTCAGGTAGTAATGAAAAAAGTGCTACAGTACCCCGAAAGAAATGGGGAATTAAAAACAAGAAAAAAGTAAGTCCAGAAACACAAGCTGAAAATTCCAGAGTTCTGTTCCTGTTGTACCTCATACATAGAACATGGAACATTGTCGTGGAACATGTGGATTCCAGGAGTGTTTCCAGGTATTGTGATTTATTTGTTATTTAAAATTAATTATCAAACATTACTAGCCTTCATCTCTCCACTGCATACTACCTATATGAGATTTTTTCAAAAAAGTCATTTTTATCACAAAAACACAATTCTTGGCCAACGTCATATCATTGTACTCCAAAATGATGTACATTTTTGCAATATTTGGCAAAAACACGTCATCACTTTTTTAATTCGGAAACATACACTGATTTCTTTTTCTATACAATCAACTGTTGATTTTTTTAAGTTTATAAACTTTATTTAAAATAAACTGTTTATGATTTTAGATGGAGAGGCTCCCGAAGACATCTAGACTCTGACAGTGATCCACATGATTCAGAATTGGCTTCACAGTATTCCTTCTGTAGCTGTACCAACTGTAAATGCGATGAGGATTGCGCATCGCAATGCAGGTAAGTTTTTGTCCAAATTTAAGTCAATCAGTATTTTTATCTAACCTCACATTTTTTCTAGCAGATTTTTATAAAATTTCCACAATTTATAATATTTATTTGTAAAACTTGATAAAATAAACTAGAGTTCATCTCTCTACTGCCGAACACAGACTTCTTCAAAACTATATAAATACGTTCTTCTTCTTCGCCCTCGCCTTTATCCCATTTACTTGGGGTCGGCTCTCCTAGTCCTCATCTTCCAAGTTTTCCGGTCCCCTGCATCCTCCGAGCGCAACTTTGCCTCCTTCATGTCCTTGGCAATTGTGGACATCTAGGTGGTCACTGGTCTGCTTGGTCTTCTGGGTCCTACTTCTACGTCCATTGTCTTTTTGATCATGTTATCCTGTGGTAGTCTCAAGATGTGCCCGTACCATCTTAATCGGTTTTCGGTTATTTTTCACCGATGGGAGCGACTTTGAAACTACCATAGATATGGACGTTTCTCACCCTATCCATCCTTGTTACACAACCAGCCCATCTGAGCATTTTCATTTCATTGGTGTGTAGAGTCTGGGATATAAATACGTTAGTTCAATTAAATTTATATTTCAACTAATGGTTTCATATTAATAAATTTAAAACAGTTATATTTGTACTTCCATAACGACCTGATTAATTTGAATTTGCTTCTTCAACAGCTCTTTCAGTTTTTATTAAAAATATTCGAATAAAACATGTTTCGAAAGAAATTATAATTTCATAGACATTTACACAAGATATAATAGGTACATAATGGAAGGAATATATTGCTTGAGCTTTTCGGTAATAAGATTATGTTTTTGTAACTTTTTTTAGCAGATAATTAAAAAAAGAGCAAGTAAAACAAACAAAAACCAAAGGCTCTGATAAAAGTACGTACTTAAGTTTTTACTTACTAATTTACTCACAACCGCAAATGAACACTTTCCTTTTGGAATAGTATTTCCTTCAAATGATTTTATTTTTAAATTTTACGTAGCACATTAGTTATATTAAAAAATTCAGAGCTTTTATACAGGCTTCGTGCCAGGAAAACAAAAAGTTTCAAGTTTGTACCGACATTCAAATAAACATTCTCCTATTATTTTTCCGCGATGCTTGTTAAGATATTTAATTTAAAATGACTGCATTACCAACCGCAGAATGTATTTTTCAACATTTTCAACTATAGAAACATAAACGAAGTTAAACTTGAAGATTCTTGCAAGCTTTTAATATTCTGAAAATTTGGCAGGGGCTAATTTCTTACAGTGCCGTTTTCATTCATACACCTTTAAATACAATTGGTCGCAAGAGAATCTAAACAACAAAAGTAAACAAAAAAATCTATAAAGTTTCTCAAGTATTATGTTTCAAACAAATTCTTAAATGTTTCTTTACCGAATGAAAACGATGAAAATGTATTTATTGCAATTTCAATCTATAAAATTCTCTAATAGAATAACTAACTTGTATAATGTTTTTGATTCAATTAGCTCATATCTTCGAACAATATAACACGTTTTGGATAAATTTAATGAAATTAATGTTTTTTATGTATTGAATCATTTCATCAATCATTTTAACAATCACAAATACTATGATTTATTTATTATTGATTTATACACACATTCAATATCTTTTCATTCATAAAACTTTTCATTCATTAATTACTAGCATTCTGACTGATAAAATAAAAAAGAAACTCTGCTTAAAAGTAAGTCATCAAGATACTGAAAAGCGTAAGATTAATATGTGTCCTGATTTATTTTTTGAAAAAAAAGGTGGAGGAATTGCTAAATATGCTTTTGTAAAAGCGTCCAGCCATTTGCACAAAGGGGTTGTTTTACGTCGAAACTGATAATTTATTCATTCGCAGGAATTTTACAAACGAAGTCCATTGCATTCAAAGCAATAGACGTTGTATTGTAAAGTATGTAGGTCGCATGTACCTATGTCGTATGTACATTTTCCGCAGTACAGCCAGCGTCGAATTTTCACCGCACCATTCAGGAATTTTCCCTGAAACACGAATTTCCCGCCACATTTCCAATAATATGAACCACAAAACCACGTGACTGGAAATTGCCCGCGATCCACATAAAGGGTGATTTTTTTTTTGGTCCTACATTTCAGTGTTTCAATTAAATCTACACAAATATGTTCTTAAAAAATGTATGAGAATTTCGGACAATTTATAAAATATTGTTACAAATAATTCGCCAATTTGTTACTCTTATTTTACGGTATGTCTTTTCAACTTATCGTGCGTCTTAGTTGAAGATCCTATAAATCTGAATGTTAATTTTCCGTCATCTTTTTTCAATCATTTTTTTCTTCAGAAAATTAGAATAGCGCCGCAAAAAATGAGGTAATTGTTTGTGCCTAGGATTCCATAAAATATAAATATATATTTGGAAGATAAAAAAATCTTTATAAATGAAGAAGCGATTGTTCATGATTTTTTTTTAATTATGATAAGCGCCTTCAGTATTGAGAAAACATTGCACATGAAACCATTAAAAAAATATGATCCGTAGACCAACGAAAAAGTTTCATTGTTTTAATCGGGAGATAATGGATTTGAAAGTTTATCTTAATATCTGTCTATCAAAAATATTATTACCTATTTCAAGGCTATGGGGGTAGGTATATTTGAGTTTATTGCACAGTTAGAATCATTCAAAACTGACAACAAAATAAATTTGCAAGGTATCATTTTGTATGCAAATTCAACTCCCTATATGTTCTCACAATACCCGTGAATTCATGACTTTGTTACATCCATACATCACCCAGTCCAATCTCACAAAGTATTCTTGATCTCATTACATGCAGACTAGTAGATACATAATATGCAAGTAGTTTCAAATACTATCTATACGTCTAGGTCTTATACTCCACTTTTAACTCATCTTATTTCACTCACGGATGTAGTAGCAACTTTTCCCGATTTAACAACGATACCTATCCCCCACAAAACTCCAACAAAGATTCTTAGAAAGAAAATAGAATGAGAAATACATTGACGAAAAGTTTACAGCTGTTCTGTTGGGAAGATTGAATTTAATGTACTTGCTAACTTTAGATCTTCTTTTACATTATTTTTGTAAGATTACAACGTGTATTTCTGTAAATCTTAATGTGTAACGTGAAGTTGGAAATCTTTAATGATTTTTCCCTCTTAGGATATTATGAAAACTTATTTCAAATGAAATGTTGTATAATGATAAAATAATTGAATCGATGAATGTTAAAAGGTACCCATGTCCCATTTTTTATGGTTTTGGTTAATGATGTAATTTCTCATTCTGAACCATTACCCGTCGTTTGAGTGTAAAAATAGGCTAAAAATCATATAATTTCATTTAAAATCAATACCACGAATATTGAAGTTGAGTGTTAAAAGGTACTCATGTCATCAACATAGATACCTTTTAACATTCTATTTGCGATTGCCTATGATTTTTTATCCTTTTGTAATCTACGATTATTTCTGGAGCATTGTCAAATTTTGATGTTATTTGCATTTTACGAATACAAGAGGTGGGAGCTGGTTGTTATTTTTTAAAAATGGAGGATAATGGTGAACAGGTTTTGAAAAAAATTATGAGGGGAGTTAAAAATGTTGAACTTCATAAGAGGAATATTATAAAGAGATCAAGATTGCGTGGCTAGGAATATATTAATCAATGAGGCAATCTTACTACTGCAAAAAAGTAGGGAAATACTGCATATAAGTTATACAAATGCTTAAAATTCTTCGAAATAGTCCCCTCCTGCATTAAAGTACTTGCGGAGACGTGTCTATGACGCCTGGAAGGCACCCTGAAAATCCTCCACAGGAATGCTTTTCAAGAACGTTGTAACACGCATTTGGATGTTTTCAGCGGACTCCCAATGCTTTCTTTTCAGCTCTTTCTTCAGTCGGGGGAACAAAAATAAAGTAACAAACATCTAAATCGGGACTGTAAGGGGGCTGGGGAACCATTGGGGTACTGCTTCGGGCCATCAAGGGGGCCAATGATGTATGCTCATTCTTACTAGATTATGTAATGGAAGAAGTGTCTGAGTCCGTGGAAGAACTTTATCTAGATTCTGACTCTGGTGTTGGGCAAAATCGGAACAATACAATGGTTAGGATGTGTCGAGCTTTTGTGGATACAGGACGATAAAAAAAATGTGCACCACTTTTCTGTAAGATTTTGGCTTGATAAAGGAAAAAATCAAACGTTTTGACTGAATATATCTGCTTTAAGAGTTTTAGAACAAAACATAACACGTATAGACAATTCACACAGACCGAGCTAGTCCCAAACTAAGATATGAATCTTGTATTATGGGTACCAACACGGCGATACACATATACAATGCACTAAACACAAATACATGTAACACCCAGACCCAGGGCAATCTGAAAAAGGTCATTCTTCATTCCGCCCTGGCCGGGAATCGAACCCGGGACTTCGTGACTCAAAGGCAAGTGCGTTAGCCTCCGCGCCACACCGGTCGTCAGAGTATGTGGAGATGATCGTGCACTGTACCAAAATACAGCAATTCACAGTCAAAATGGTGACCACAGACATGATAATAAATTTCGAGCAATGGTGGCCAGAATTTTATAAAAAATACTAACTCTGTAGAAACGTCGAATTCTCGTGTTCCATATGGCAAAAAGTTAGTTTTAATGTTACTCAGTTTATGTAATTTGAATTTCTTCACAATCAGAAAGGGGTAGCTATTGCAAATCCATATGTAGACAGCTTTGTAAAACATACCTTTGATTTACGAATAAGATCTGCTGAAAATATAAGGATGCCATCTATTAAAGCATATCCGAGTGGCAAAGTGAGACGACGTGATTACAATACTGAAATATATTTTATTTATTTATTCATTCTTTACTGTATATTGATTAAAAACAGTAACATATAAGGTATACATTCAAATTAAATACAATCAATATACGGAGGGCGAGTTTATCGCAAAGGCGCGATCTCTTCCAACTAACCCAATATATTTGTCCTGATGCAGCAGAATTTTACCAAGATATTATTAAGTGGGATTGCACAGAGGTAGCAGACCAAGGAAACATCGAAATAGAGGACTGACAGATACTTAATTGTGGCTTTTGGGAAGATTTTTGAATTTTTAAAAAATTGATTGTCAAAAGGGACCCAAGTGCCAGAAATATATGTATATTTTTTTAATATATGTAATATATTTTTTATATATCTTTCTCTTTCATTCAATCAACTATACCCTATTTTTATTATTTAGTTAAAAAAATGAAAGAAAATTTCGCTCTAGACTGAAATATTCAGTTTTTTTTTTAAATATCTCCATTTAATGAATAAATAACATAGGTACCTTTTAACATTCATCAATTCAATTATTACATTTAGATTTCTGATTCAATTAACATACCTACCAGTAAGTTTATTACGTCTTAATATTTCAATTGCTACCTCAATTGTAAAAGGTGCAGTGATTTGTAATACATGCATAAATTACACGGGACTTGACATATTTTGATATTAGTTTTGGTGAAATAGTCCGTATATATTGTTGTAAATTAAAAGATCACCATCACGGCAAATCCCAAAAGTAGAGTGGCCAGTATACCAGCTCTATGTATTTAACATACAAGCTGTCCTTTACGTGCCTACAAAAAAAAAAGAAACTCAGGATGGGTGGCAAATCTTATCACTGAATTTAGAATGTCAAATGTCTTTATTTTTCAAACACCTGTCTTTTACAGGACATTCGATAGCTTACGGAAAAGAGTGGGAGACTAATTCTGTCCCGGGTGTTCCACGAAACGGAGTGAATCATTGATTATCGAAATTACATACATTTTCTTCCTCTTGTCTAGATGGTTCAGGGAGGAAATTGCATCTAGGTACATCTAATATTTATCCCTGTATTGCTGCATCGAAATTAACTCAATAACAATAACTCATGAATTATAATGCGCCATTATTCTAATATACCTTTGTATATAGGCTGCTGCAAGTGTCGATACCTTAGTCCTTGTCTCCTTCCGTGTTCGGGGGCTCATTCTCACCCACATTGTCGGTTTGGTTGCGTTTTTTTTTCTTTTCTCATTTCATTATAATTATGTTTTATATTCTTTGATGTGTTAATGTATTTTATGATGATCAAAGGTGTTTTATGAATTTATGATGTGTATAAATGAAAAAATATATACAGGAATAGGTTCAAAACAAATTAACATTGGATAAAACGCCATCTTAAGTATATTGCATCAAATAAATTGTGCATTATAAAACCATAATATAATAACTCGAATGAATCTATAATTCATCCCATCGCATATTTCGTTGCAATTTATGTAAGTACCTACAATAATCATGTACAAAATGCTTTCTAAGGCCAGTAAACTCGTACGGCAGTGAGACATCTGTTGAATTTTCTTGATAACACTGTTACGGCTCAAACTACAGCTGTGTATTGATATTATGTTTCCAGCGTCATTGCTTTGAATTGAAACTTTCAAAAGCCTTCGTCTTAGCTCGAACGTTTCTCGACAGAGGGAGTTATCACTTGGTACAAATCAGTATTAGAATAATAAAATTAGGTGTAGGTATATATGTTGGACCTTACATTGCATACTTATGTTGGTGATTGTACAATATTATGTGTATTGTATGTAGTAGGTATTCCGTCGACTTAAATTAATAAAATAAAATAAATGTACGTATTATAGAATACCTACTTTGCGAAATACATTTCGTATTTTGAATAAATAACATTGGAATCTAATGTTATAGCTTCATTTTTCTCGAAAAAGGTGGTTAATTGAGTGACGATAGAGACACAAACTTCGAACAGAAGGACAACGGTCCAATTTCGATACCTAATAAATTTATATTACTTACGCTACCTTCGAGGTAAAAATAATCTTTCAATCGATGACATTTTTACAATTTACCATTGTATGAGTTTATATAATGTTAATTTAACATACGAATCTACCATTTATATTATTTTTATATTTCGATTAATTTTTGAAAGTCAGCTCTTTTTATTCAATTTAAGATAAATGAAATGGGTTAGTAGGAAGATATCGTGCTTCTGCGATAAACTCGCCCATTGCACAAAATTTATTCGTGTATTTTAAATTGAATATTTTCTTATGTTGATTTTTTTGTGCAATAAAGTTTTTTTTGATTATTATTATTAAATATTTTGAAATACTTAGTGTAATTAACTTATTTTAAAGGGAATGATTGAAGAACTGCATGGACTAAGTAGAAAAAAAACCTTATGGCTATGCAATGTAACTGGACTAGAATGAGGCATATGGATTAACTCCTCTGACTAGGACAAGACAGGGAAACCTTTGCAAGAGTATCGACAATGTTGTAAAAATCTAATTTGGCATAAAAAGGGGAAATTTTTTATTCTTTTTAACATCGCATTAACTTATCAATTTTTTTTATTATATATAGATTTAAACTAAAATATACAGAACTACTTTTATTTTAAATACCATAAATACACAGAGAGCAAGTTTATCGCAAAAGCGCTATCTCTTCCAACTAATACAAACGTTATTTTCCAAATCAAACACTTCCATTTGTGACTGAATATTATAAGATTGACTCGTGCTGTCTGCTATTTAAAATATGGAAATAATTTTAATAGTACCACACATTGTATTTAATACATATAAAATACGTATGTAAACTTCGCATTACAAATAATAAAATGCATATCTAAGTACACATCACTCGAGTTAGTTTATTGTCTGAATGTCATCGACCTATGAGTTACGATTCTTGATCCTGTGTTGTTTAAAGTATAATAAATTTTAGAGTTCATTCGAATATACTTGAGATATGTATATTTATAATACATACTCTATCTTCTGTCGACCTTTTGTTTATCTTAATCTTGGCTTGTAAATAATTGAAAATTTTGTCGCCGTAAAACGGAACCCAGATGCCTACGAAACCTTTTAACTCTGGACACACATCAAAAGATTTTTATTTGTATTATTTCTACCGATTACCTTTGTGGATGTGAACAGTTTTATTAGACAGCTAGTAGGAAAACTAATACCCCCATTACCAACTTCTAGCTTCTGAGAATTTCCTATTTATATATGCCATCTCGGAAAGTGAGGCAGCCAGGGCTTTTTTATACAATTACACAATAACGTATATTTGTGCACGTAATTGTATTAAAAAATGCATTAAAATAGGTAGGTTATCAATTGACAAAAATTCAATTTTTCATAGTACTTTTCTTCTTCAAGTGCCTTGTAAGGTTCCCCCAACGTTGGCGATCACCTCGGCGAACTTGTCCCTATCCTGCGCTGCTCGGAACAACTCTTCCACACTTCGGATGCCAGTCCACTCCCCTTATGTTTCGCAGCCAGGACATCTGTCTCCTACCGAGTCCACGGCGTCCCTCAATTCTTCCCTTCAATATCAGTTGGAGAAGATGGTACGCAAAACATGATTCAGATGTGAAACCTTCCGAACCTTGATGATTGACAACAGCTCCCTGTCAACTCTAGCTTGCCTCAGGACTTCAGTAGCACAATGTTATCTAATTTATATGAAATGTAAATCATATTTCTGCAAAGTAATGTACATTCATTATGATGGCATGAAATCAAAACTTTGGGATGAGTGTGATTTCAGATTTCTTCAATCTTACATACAAACCTACTACCAATGAAATTATAATTTCCTAAGTGGAGCCGGTATTATCAATGCAAAACGCATGTCTTTGTAGACATGACTTAGTCCAACACGAATTATTAGGGTGACATTATCATAAAAAATATGTTTATTTTATTGCTCGTGATATCATAATATTATGTAAACAATATCAGAGTGATATGAATTAATATTCCTTAAACGTATTGTTGTTTTTTATTGAAAGTTGTTTCACAATGGACGGATAAAACATAAACCTTTGTTCACTATCAACAATAATTTGTTTTGAAGTGTATTTGTGTTTATTTTTTAACATATGCGTTTCTATTATATTTATTTACTTTATCATTATAATGTCAAGATTTTTATGATTCACGTAGTGACAACGAAAATGTAAATATTTAGATCTGGCTAACTTAATACGTATAAAGTGAACCTTGATTAAAAAAAAAATCACTCACAAAATTTCGTGGAATCAAGATTGGTCCTCTCACTTAATGCTGTAAGTTTTCAAGTGTCCTGCAACAGAACTGCAGGGTTACTCTTGACAAAACTAAACACGATCTTAATCTAGTCTTGATCTTGATCATACGACGCAAGAAGGGACTATGGTCAAAAACACCGCGCTACCGCTAACGCGCGATCGGTTTGTGTGTATTTTTGGCCAATAGTCACTTCGTGCGTCGTATGATCAAGATCAAGACTAGATTAAGATCGTGGTTAGTTTTTTCAAGAATAGCCCTGCTGGTGTTTGTTTAACTTTACGTGTAAAATAATTAACATCGACAATTCATCTATTAGGCATACCACCCATCCTAAATATTTTTACTTTTATTGGCATGGAGATGATGACTTGTGTCTTTGTAACAAGTAGTTGGTCCACAGACTACCCCACTTGTGAGAGATGTATGTAGTAGTAGTTCAAACAAAACAGCTTACTATCCCTGATTGAATCACAACCAAATTAACAAGCATTTTTTTTAGGGTACACCTATGAAACATTATAATTGAAAATAAAATAGATATAATTTGACATTTATTATAATACGCTGCGTGATAGAGTGAATAATGAGGATATTAGAAGAATGAACGGATGCAAGAAGAGTGTTGTGGACAGAATGCGCGTGAACAAGCTACGGTGGTTTGGACATATTGAACGAATGAACGAGGTTAGAATGTCCGGGAACCACGTGGCTTGATCACGTGGAACAAATTCTCAAGGACGACCATGTGTTGATTAGAGGGACCAAAGTTCGTACATGAGAAACTGTATGAATGTGGAGGAAGCGAAGGAAGTGTGTAAAGATTGATTTGGCGTTCAGTTCTCTCTGCCTACCCCACTTGGGACACAGCCTGAGGGTAGAGTATAGTATGTTTTATTTTGTTCTGGCATAAAGTTAGTAAAGGATATTCCTTGATGGTACCTCCATATCGAATAGTGTGGGTAAAGCTGGAACAATCCTAATCTCTATTTGTGAGTAAGGCGACAAATAACAAGTACTAAAAGTAAAAATAGTAGTTATTCCTTGAATGTATATAATTTGTACTTCTGATTGTTTTTTTACGGTGCATTGTCTCGGTAATTGATTGAAAGAACAATGAAAATACCTGTATTTATAATTTAAATTTTCATAATTCCTTCAACTTGACGATGACTCAGGATACAAACATTTTGGTCAATTTAAAACTAAGGTATTTTTTCTTTGCTTAGTCGATGAAATTGTTTTTTATGTTCATTCTTTTTGTGGATCGAACTCTCAAAGACGGCTGCGTATTGAGTACGAGAAATCGGCATGTTTTTTCAAATTCCCATGAAATATTGCATAAATGTATATAAAGCATGGGAAAGAAGTTTGTACTGAAAATGGGGATAAATAGCTTTATGAGCAAAAATCTTATTGGTAATATTTAACGAAAATCTGCCTATTACAATCTTATTGGTAATATTTAACGAAAATCTGCCTATTACAATCTTATTGGTAATATTTAACGAAAATCTGCCTATTACAATCTTATTGGTAATATTTAACGAAAATCTGCCTATTACAATCTTATTGGTAATATTTAACGAAAATCTGCCTATTACAATCTTATTGGTAATATTTAACGAAAATCTGCCTATTACAATCTTATTGGTAATATTTAACGAAAATCTGCCTATTACAATCTTATTGGTAATATTTAACGAAAATCTGCCTATTCCAATCTTATTGGTAATATTTAACGAAAATCTGCCTATTACAATCTTATTGGTAATATTTAACGAAAATCTGCCTATTACAATCTTATTGGTAATATTTAACGAAAATCTGCCTATTACAATCTTATTGGTAATATTTAACGAAAATCTGCCTATTACAATCGACACTGGAACATTTACAGAAAAGAATGAGCGACCTTTAATTTGCAAAGATCTCCAAGGAATTCAAGTACCTACTCCAGCGATTTATGAACTCTACTTCATTACAATTATATCGTGTTTAAGTACCTACTCAAGTACTTTTTTCCTGCTAAGATTAGCTGTTATGGTTTCAGTTCAGGGTAAATTTTTAAAAATAATAATAATACGTTAAATTTAATGAAATATGATTCTAATAGAAGTGTGTGATATGGATCTTGCATGGAAGAGAATAATTTAATTCTATATCAAGTATGTCTGTCTTACTATTATTTTAAAAAGTTCGTCCGATTAATGATAAGTATTTGATCCTTTGTTTCAATAATAACTTTGTGTCCTCACGAACATGTTGTCATATTGCATTGTAATTTATCATAACAATATTATTGTCATGCACTCTGCACAATACATAATAAATACATACCTTTGACGTTATTTATGAAAACAAAGCTGCATTTTGTTGTGCTTTGGACTATGGAGAAACAAAATTATAAAGCCGAACCAGAGTTTAATTATTATTTCAAAAGTAGTATAGGTATCTTAATTTTCCATCTTTTTATTTTTTTTATCGAGAGACATAAACACTGATTAGTGTACCATGTGAATGTAAACAAAAACGTGTTAATTTTTAAACTAATTGTGTCTCTCAACAAAAATAAAAGAATCCCTACCACCTAGTCCTTTGATACAATTCAATCGCTCATCAACGCTCCATCCGAAAGCACCAGCTACGAATCAACTTCCTCCACTCGTTTTTGCGTCAATTGAGTCACTTCATTTCACGACTTTTCTAACGCTCTGATCTCGTTATTATGGAAACGGTGTTTCACAAAAAAACAAAGTTATAAAAGACAATTTGTTTTAAAGATGGACCGTAAAACCACCGCAAGGATCCATTTAAGGATCATTATATTATAAATCCCGAACAATAGGGTACTACTTTGAATACCTCCGCGCTCTCTAGAGTTCACAAATCATGGGTAATTTTGTTTCACAACAACGATTCAACCACGCAGAAGGTAAAAAATATTGATTGTTTAATATCCTTTCAAAATATCAGTAGAAACAATAACTTGTAATGTATTGTATTGTCACTTATGTATGTATACCAGGCAGTCAATAAAGAGTCCTCTACCTATCAACATGTCTATTCATTTCTGGACACCACATACCTCATTAAATACATAATATTATGGCGACGAGGAAATTGGAAGTAGAATAAAAATAATAATCGTCAAGTGATCAACGTCAGAAGCCGTCGTATAGTCAACGTAATGAGTCTATGTCACTATACAGTGGTCAACGTCAGAAGTCGTCGTACCGTCAGCCCGTGAGGTCATCGTCATATTGTCTTCAGAAGTCTCCAAGTGGGGATCGCAAGTCTGAAGAGTCATCGTTTATGTCAAAAAGATGTGATCAGTGTTATGTGTCACATAAACCATATAATTGTCCGTCCAGAAATTGGTCTTGTCACAAATGTCATGTTAGAGGACATATATCTAAATATTGTCGTAATAAGTCTACAGTGAATATTTTAAGTCTAAATTGTAATAATGTATCTAATGTTTCAGGTCCTGTTGCTTTACAGTTATTTGTAAATGATGTCAAAATATTGTTTTGTCTTGATACAGGGAGTTCATCCACCATTATAAGTTATGATATATATAACAGATATTTTCGTCATGAAAATATGAATAGTTTTTCTGGTAAGCTGATTACAGCAAATAGTCAACAACTAGAGGTATGTGGTGTCCAGAAATGAATAGACATGTTGATAGGTAGAGGACTCTTTATTGACTGCCTGGTATACATACATAAGTGACAATACAATACATTACACTCTTTCCCCCTTACATTTTATTTTAATCAGTGGTGAACCTCACTGGAGGTTTACTGATTCTACCTGACCTTGTAACATAATGGGAATCAGTCGATACACTAGGACTCGGTTCAGATGGACTACTATAATTACTGGTACTATTGAAATTATTATCTTGGTCAAAATAGTCATATATATAATCATCATTATGTGAGAGACAACTTTTCTTTAATCCACTGACGTGCACCTTCCTTGGATGGGATGAACCCACGCGTGCATAATATAACTTACATAATATTAATAGAAAAAAGTAGAAAGAAACACTTGTTTCAATTAATCTAATTATGGAACTCTACTGCGTGTGCGCCGGCACAATTAGTTATACGGTAATGTCAAAATTAATTATACAACTTGTACATTTTTTGTAATAAGTTTCTATTAATTGATTTTTGATGAACTATTATGTAACTCTGTTCGCGCCTCGTAATGATAATAAATTATGGAAACCTTGACAAAGAATTTACGGAAAATTTAATTCGTGTTATTCCATTTTCTAACGGATATCATATCCAAGCCAAGGCCTAGCAAAGACTCATCATAATAATATATCACTTAATCATTCAAACACGCAGATTAAGGTACATTTTATTACTATATATTCGATGTGCAACATTTCCAAATAATTGCTATATTTTCTAAACGATTTCACAATATTGATAACCTTCGTTGGTAAAAATTAGACTTTTATCATGTTTCCATAAGAGCGATATGTATTTTTAATCTTAATAATTACAATGTACATGTGTTTATTATGGTGTTAAATTATTATTTTTTTATGGTATTGCGTTATTTGAATAATATATTCTTTTACATAGTGGCTGTTGTCAATCACGCCCCGGACGAGATTGTCTATGTCGATAGACAGCATAAAAATCATTATTGTACAAGTGTGATAGTGATCGGAATTGCAGTTGATAGTTAAATATTTAAAAATGTGGCTTTCTTAATAAATTGGTTAAAACCTGCGTTATTGGGCGTATTTTAAAAGTACTGCTACTAGATTGATCATTAATTAAGACGATTATATATTTATACTTCAATAAGGGGATTATTAAAAATAAAAAAACCATAAACGAATATAATTTGAATAAAACTTTATATTCAACTTAAGCAGTGAAAGAAAATGTTATGATTACAAAGCTACTTAAAAAAAATTACGGGCAATCGTATCTGCCAAAATATTCCAGTATTTATTGGTTACCTTTTACCTTTAGTAATTACTGACAGCACTTACCTTTCAACTATTGGATATAGCATAAGCACATACAAACAAACCATACCAGTCATTCCTCACAAGTGGGGTAGCCAGTGGACATGCTGCATGTAATAAACATGCAATTTATCCTCTCCGTGGCGATAAAAGTTAAGATATTCATGATGGGTAGAGCATACCTCATCTCAAACGTTATGTTTTACAGGACATTTGAAAACATACAGAAAAGAGTGAGAAACTTATTCTACCTCGGGGATTATTACCAGTTATATAAATGCCTTTTTAAAGATTTACAATTTCATTCCCATAACTTGAGCAGTACCATCCATCCAACTCTTTTGAGTGCGTAAGCAGACCATTCCCAAAATTCATTGGATTTGAAAATAATATCAGTAACAGGAGAAAATGTATCTGAAAAAATATGCAAGTGCATTCTTTAATTATTACATCAAATTAATAAGCAAGCTTAAGAGGCATCCGGGAAATCTAAAATGTCGGACTATGACAAAACTTTTCATACATAAAATATCATATTATACAATTCAAATCCATCATAATGAAAACTAAATTCATTTTGTTATCAGATCCCAATATCCAACAACATAACGATACATATTATTTTATTTAGCAATCATTTATAATACATAATGAAATTATTATTTAATGTCGTTATACGTTATGTGGATTACATATTATTACGTGATTATTAAAATAATAATAAATGGCTTGTTGTTATTTTAAACTGATGTGATCTTGAATCTTGATCGCAAAACACAGTTATTTTTTTATAATAGTCAGTTTGTGAAATATCCTATACAGCCTTGCTCCAGTTCAGCTAACTACGTTATTTTTTTTTACGTTTTTTTAGTTTGTGATATTTGTTATATCTTGGTACTTGTTTTAATGCCAGTTACTCGTGTTAATCAATATAGTTTAAGTTGTTTTTATTTTATAGGTACATCTGGCGATTAATTAGCGATAAACAAGTGTTTTAATTAATTAATATCATGTTAAAATTAACTACCTTTCGTTACAAAAATACATACATATTGTGAGTCATGCTTCTCTACAGCGTGTGAAATTATTTATTTTCTATGAGTATAAATACATATGGTGCTATCGATGTATAAAAATACTTTATCTAACCATCCATACCATCACAGAATCTTCCACAAAAAGATAGACAGTGAACTAAGTGCATGAGTGAAAAATGTAGTCTCATTCGAACATGAAATAATTGTAGATGTAGAATATGTGCGGCATACAAAATAATATTTTGCAAATGGTGTTTAATGAACAAAATTCTCTTACTAGACTTCAAAAACTTTACTAATTTAGCGGAGGAATAAAACACTGGGTACCTTCTGACATGTCTAATGGCTCCCAGACAGTGTCACTGGGAGGAATTCGTGGAGCGAACTCACCTGGGGGGAGCTGCAAGAGAGGTCGTGGCTCTCTGGGAGGAAATGGGAATATAGATTTGAATGTTTTGTTATTTTTATCGTTTGCTGACCGACACGAAAAGAAGAAGACAGAAGCGTTATTTTATTTTGGGTTCATTTTCGTATATAGGTCTTTCTTGTATTCCGTGGAGTAACCGGTAAAGAATTGGACCATTTTTTCTATAAGTTTCTAATCTCTTTTAAAAGGCAGGTGTTCGAAAAAATAAAGTGATTATACATTTTAAATTCAGCGATGAGGTTTGCCACTCATACTGAATGTCTAAATTATTTTTTTGAGATGAAGGTGACAGTTTGCATATTTATTACATGCAACTGGTCTGCTGGCTACCCCACTTGTGGGATAAGCCGTGATGGTAAAGTATTAGTATACTGTCTATCTTCTCCTCTGTCATGGTTTTGTTGCATTCAGTATCGATCTTTTTTATAATCATATGAACATTTTTCTGAGATATTCCAACATTTATCATGTCGAATTAAATAAATGGTTCATATCAAGTTACTTGTTTAGCGCGTGTATCCGCAGATGGATATCTTAAAATATGCATAATTTCAAATGTCACAACAATATTTTTTGAAGGTTGAAACAATTTTTGACACGATCTTAAAATTTTAATATTTTCCAATTATGCTAATTATTTTAATGCATTCATCAGTAGGTACCTATTAAGTTCATTTCAACCCTTAATTAAAAACAATTATTAACATACATTGTATCTTATTCAATGTGCAACCCTAAATTATTGTCGATGCATAAAGCTGTTATCGCTTTTGAGTCAAGGATACTAACGAAATGTGGTCCATTTAAAATGCAGGTGATTTTGATACTTTACAGGTGAAAAAAGTTTGCCACGTGCCTGTCCATGCAAATACGTACTGTTTAATTGAATTCTATTTTCTCATATTTAAAGAATCTTTTTTGCACTTTGCGACTGAATAAACATTTACGTTAGAATTTGAAACTCATTCATCGTATAAAATTCCATAGTATATGTAAATAAAGGAGAAGGCTTTTAACTAATTGGAATTACCTACAAAATATTTTGTTCCGTTTTAATTTCTACATTACGTTTGTCAAACGACAAAAGAAGGGAAATTAGTCAACATTGCCTTTTGGCCAACTTTTATCGAAAATCAGAGAGTAAGAAATGTTGTGGAAGAGATGACTCGATTGATTCTAAGACGCTCTGAATTAAGAAGGCTTGTTTGTGCCCGTTGTTTTCGGGAAAAGCATTCAAAGGCGATTGGATTTAATATATACTTGCAATATATTTAATTAATAATTTATTCATTTAATCATATATGGCGTTGATTTTTTCAAAATAACACATATTTATAAATTAATAAGCTCAGATCAAGTGGTTATAATAGCAGCAGACGAACGCATGACAGGAAACAGACCCCCAGGAAGACCACCTTAACGATGGAGAGATAGCTGGGCATCCACCTCCCAGGAGCAGGCTCCGAGAATCACAGGACTTAGTCTTAACTGTCGCAGAAAAAGAATAGAAGAAGAATTAATAAGACAGTGCAACACAATATCACAAAATATCAAGTCAAAAATCAATCTTGAATTATTTGATGAGTTATTTGAACATTCTCAAAATACAAAATACTCGCCAAGATCATCGTCTTTGTTGTTTCACAGACACTAAAAGTCTTTCCAGAGTGCGTCAGTGCACATTATTTGTGATGTGATCAGTTTAAACCACCTGACATCATACCAATAATACTTATTTCAATTATGCGACTCAATAAAGTTGATACTTGCAATTTGTGTAGACTAGTATTGGTAAATCCAGTTCTTTCTCAGGAATCGGTACTTGAGACATCGTTCTTCAAAACAATTCGTTCTTAACATTCGTTCTCGTTCGTGGAATTTGTCACGCGATTTTCACCTTAGTCTCTTTGAAAATAAAGTATTTTAAAGGCCTTTTTCCCAAAAGACGACACGAAGATTTAAATCCTTAAATCTCGTTTGTGATATATGTCACGCGATTTTAAACCTTAGTCTCTTTGAAAATAGAGTATTCTAATGGTATTTTTACCAAAACAACTTCACAAAGATTTAAATCTTTGAATCATGTTTGTTACATTTGACACGCGATATAAAACCTTAATTCCTTTGAAAATAGAATACTCCAATGGCGTTTTTTCCAAAATAATAACACGTAGATTTAAATCCAAGAATCTCGTTCTCAACGTTTGACACGCAATATGAAACCTTAGTATCTTTGAAAATAGAGTATCTTAAGGTTTTTTTTCCAAAAAAAAAACACACACGAAGATTTAAATCTCGTTCGTGTTTATTTGCCACGCGATGTTAAACCTTAGTTTCTTTGAAAATATAGTACTTTAATGTAATTTTTCCCAAAAGAACGAAAAAGACCGAACAGATTTGGCATTGAGGATTTAGTTCTTCGAGTTAAGTTGAAGAACGAATACATAAGAACGAATAGTCAGATTCTGAACAATACTAGTGTAGACAGACAACAGCTCTCTTTCATAGCATACACTGCTATTACTCATGTCGTGCACCAACTGTGAAAACGTTAATGAATTTGAACACATTTTTTTTCTAGATCTTATCACAGCTCAACCTCAATAATACTTGACGGCATATTGTTGTTTTCAACTATTTACCATATTATAAGAAACTATCATTTTACTCAAAGCAATGTATAAAAAGCAGATAATTAAATAATAATAACTTCAACAATAGTAGGTAATTAAGAAAATACACATTTTTTACATCTTTAGAAATGATACACCTTTTCTCTCAACCTTAACCTTTTAAAATTGTGGAATATTATACATACTTTCTACTTTAATTTGTCATAATTATGATACTATTTTTTTTTTGTTAGCATTAATTGTAATTCACGTTTTGGCAAGTGATTCTTTTACTTGTTGCGGATAGTATTTATATGTGATAAACTTTTCATGTTATCGTCTTTTTTCGTGAATCCTTTTAGGTTGAGCATCTCTATCTTCCCCCCTTTTCTTTTTTTTTGCCAACCCTCCGTCCTTCATGTGTATTCTCATCACCGATTCTTTTTGCTGTCATAATTATGTTTTTTTTTTATATTTCATTGTGTATAATGACCTTTACAATTTTATATTTTAGTAAGATCGATCATTTTATTTTATTTAAAACACTATACTACTACACTATGCTATACCCTCACGCCGTGTCACAAGTTATGTAGGCAGAGAGAACGCCATACAGATCTATCCACACATATTCTATTATTTTGCGAAGATTAAAAACACTAAAGCAGTATAAATATATTGCTCAAAGAAAATGCTTAGTTAGACTTTACTTACTAGACGTGTCTAAAGTTAAATCTGACTAAATGGAAAACCTTTTTCATAAACTCACAACAAAATTTATTGTAGGTATCTGGTTCAATTAATAATTGATTTTTTTGTTTAAAAGGAATAAATTGGATTTGCTAAAAACAATTCAAGTTAACAACGCTAATCTGTTTGTGAGTGAGGTTTCACTAAGTCAAGTCTAACTGCTGGAATATTATTCATACCTCGTCTGTTATAGGTATTTTATTTAGCGAGACACATACTTCATTCAAGGGAAAAATAATAATATTACTCCTCTTACATTTTCGCTGTCCAACCGTCGGCATATTTGTGTAGTAATGACCAAGTTGGTATTCGTCTCCAGGCTTTCCATCGGTTTACTAAGAATAAAGTACTTTAAGCTATGATAATAACCTCGTATAATTATTGACAATGTGCCATACATTACTTCTTGGAATAACTGTTATTTTCCTTGTCTTTGAGTCGTTGTATGTTTTTGTTGTAAATACATGGCTCCAGGAGCATCTTCAATATGCATCTCAACCCTGACAGAAATTTGAAACCATTTATTTATTTTACCTTTTATAATTGTTATTTAAAATAAATTAAGATGGTTTGGGCACGTGGAAAGAATGAATGAGGACAGAATGACTAAGAAGATATATTTGGCTGAGAGGAATGGTGCTCGGAGACGTGGACGTCCGAGGATTAAATGGCAAGATCATTTAAATCAAATCCTACAGGACGATCACGTGTTGAGCACATTGAACAGGAGAGCATGCATGAGGAATTGTATGACAGTGACGAAAGCGAAAGATGTATGCAAGGATAGAAGGAAGTGGCGCTCGATCCTTTCTGCCTACCCCGCGAGGGAAGCGGCGTGATGGTATGTATGTAATTATTATTTTAGAGAAAATTATCAAAATATCGAAAAAGCATGAAACAAATTTTGGATATCTTATATTATAAGGCATAGAAAACTCAGAGTTCTAATCAAAAAGCTCGTAGTTTGAAATATGTCAACGGTTTACTGCAAATTTTTGGTACAGTTTATTGCATAGTGTTCCTAAGGGATGATTTTATATTGACAAAAAACTCATCTTCATTAAGAAATTGAGTGTTTATTCCGTAAATGGGATATTTCAAAGAATATTTGATTAGAATGACATTTTTCATTTTGAAAAAATCAATTAAAAACTTTCAACAACTGTTAATAGTTTTTTTTTATTGTAAAAAATCATTCATCAAACTTTGCTTTTCTCTTATCATAAATTACCTATTTAAAAAAAATATATTCGGAAATATACAACGCATCCATAATTCGTTTCTGAATACAAAAAAAAAACACGTTCATTGATGTAAGAACTAATTGCATACAACATTATTTTGCCTGTATTGCGTCTTACTATTTTAAAGCAAAGTGTATGGAATCAAAAATTCTCGACCACTGTAAGATAATCGTTGCCGCATTCTGCAAATGTCTCTTTAGGAATCAAGACGTCTGTTGGACAAAACGACGGCATCGTACAAACAAACAAACGGCTGCTCCTGTCGCGACATCCCTACCTACCACTACCGAACTACCACCATACTTGTACCATTACTATTAGGCTGCTATGATTGTAATGCAGGTACAAAAGTATTGTATTGTAAACTGCATATAGAAACCATGGAAATATTTTTTTACTCCACATAAATTTGATACCATGGAGCACCCGTTAAAGAATTGGTCTCCCACTCTTCTCCGTAAATTTTCCAGTGTACTGTAAAAGGCAGGTGTTCGAAAAAATTAAGACATCTTAAATTCAGCGATGAGGTTTGCCACTCATCCTGAATGTCTTAGTTTTGTATTGGCACAGATAGGACAGTGTGCATGTTTATTATATGCAGCTGGTATGCTGGCTACCTCACTTGTGGGATATGCCGTGGTTGTATAGATGTAGTTAATTTGTAGAACCTTCTTCTTCTTTATCTGTTTTGTTGGATCTCCTCCCCCTGCCCTCTAACGCTGAGGATCACTTTGGAAAAACTTTCTCTATCCTGAGCAGCATAATACAGTTTTTCCACACCCCTTTTCCAAGATTTTTATTACACTGGGAACAGTATACTGTGATAGAAGATCTTGACAGTCATCGATCAAAATCTTTTAAACATTAAAAACTGTTGTTTTGACGACCAATGTATTCATGTAACTTTCGATATTTTATTTTATGTGTGCTATTTGTATGCAGATCTATTTGGTATGCAGAATCATTGGATTATACAAATACATTGCTTTGAAATCTACCTACAAAATATTATTAAGATTCTGCACTGTGTTAGGTTGCATGTACGCACGTACAAATTTGTTTGTCGGCGGTCACCTTGTACAGTAAAACAGCCACTACCCATACTATAACCATGAATATACTATTAGAAACAACGACATAAATAGATGGGACAGAAGATCAAACTGAAAATTGATAACATAAACATTTTGGATTATTTGGTCCAATTCAATTTCATCGCTAAAAAAATGGTTGTAAAATATTAATATAATATGTTACTTTTTACTTATATGGTATATGTCGATTGTAGATATATTACATTTTTTTAACAATATTGGCAAACTGACTGACCACTAGGATACCTTAAAACATACTAAAAGAACTTCCATACTTTTTATCGCACCTAGCGATGCTAAGGTAAATATTCGTAAAATGCAGAATGCAATGAATAAGTGTGAGTGTAACAATCGAGCATTGGTGTTATTTGAATAAAACGGAAATATCTAAAGCGACAGTATTTTTTTTTTAAGATATATCTGGGTTTTGTTATAAACCCAAATACAACCTTATACACCTTTCACAGTAAGCTAAAAGCTTGTGTCGTGAAAGGGGAGTTTGCCGGCACCTGGGATCGAATCCCGGACCTCATGTTCATAAGGCCGAGATTCTACCTCCAGGCTACCGACGAACTTTTTGGAACCTAAATTTGCAGAACACATAAGTACTTGTTTTTCTGTCTATGTATTATTGCCGTTGGTCAGGGAGCACGAAGGAACTCTGTATAGGTTGATTGTATGAGCGCAGGATGATATGGGCGGTGAATCAAAAGGTCAAATGTAAAGCATTGTAATGATCCTTAATAAAATATAATTAGATTAGATAATTTCCAGATTTAAACATGTTTCGTTCTGAGAATATCATTGCTGGATATCAATTCAAGAGTTTGTAACTAGTTAGGGAGGAATTATACTTTCGCCTAAGTGTATATCGTGCGCTGAGAATCTTCACGGCCTGTTTAAATGTCACAGTGCATTTTATGATATACTCTACAGCGGTCCATATTATATGAGACAAAAGAAAGATAAATCGTTTATATTGTATTTATGTGAAAATAATGATTAAGTCCAGATTCTCGAAATCTACTGATTTTTTAAACTCAGAACACGATAAGGTTATGAAGTATTAAAAAACATGGTTAAAATACAATATATAAATAAGTTGAAAACATAGAATTATGTTGCGTTTATTCAGATTATATTATTATAATTCGTTTTAATAATCATACAAAGTAACTCTTCTTCTTCTTCTTCCTGGCACTGTCCCAACTTATTGCCGCTGAAGGCTGTTGGGGTCGGCTCTTCTCGTTCTGAGGTTATACATTCTTTTGTTTTTTATATCGTCTTTATCCAGGCCATTTCTCCGCAGGATTCTATTGCATTGTGTCATCCAGGTATTATTTGGTCTACCTCTAGATGTAAGTAACATAACTCACTGATTTAATTTATGACGTATCTTATATTTTTCAAACATTCAAAGAAAAATAAGGTACCTACATTGTGTTATCTTCACAAGTTTTACTGGAAATTCTCTTTCAATCATTCTAAATAAAAATCTACACCTATATAAAAAACTGCGATAACTTTTCTATGATACACATATACTTTACATTGCGTAATTCTTTTCAATCCAAAGTTTACATAATCAATTTGAAGATGTGTATCATTAGATTCACATACTATAAACACGCAATATAATAATTAATCTCTCGGACTTGGTTTAATTCAAATAAAAAGATATTTAACTGTATAATACTTTTCTTACAACAATATAGAGTATGAATACAATATGTAATAGGCGTATTTTCTGCGGAAGGTCTTCACAGCTAAGTAATGTGTAAATAGTTTTCTTTGAGATTTCTTCGCCAGATAAGATGCATTTAAATACTCTGCCGTATTTTTATTGTTTTGGTCAATACGGAGTCATTGTTTATATTCATACATATTATTATTATTTTTATGTATTCTTATAAGAGAGGTTGAATTATAAATGAGAGTAACAAATAATATTAAATAAGAAATATTTGAAATAATTAAAGACACAATTATATGCAGTGTTTTTCGTAAATGACTATAAATCACTTTGCCAGCTGCGGAGGCGTGTTACATTTATTTATTGTTTGATTATTCTATTTATTAATTAATTCACGTAATTATTTATATATTTGTTTTGATAAACACCTCTTCGTTATTATATAATTGGTATTATTATAAATTGTTTATAACTCATTACGCAAATACTGGGTTAAAATTATTTAAATCTTTTGTTAAATAAACATAGAATTTTATGCAATGCTACGTCAAAAATCAGTCAATATAATAATTAATATTTATTATTACCGATTTCCTAATATAATACTAATTTAACCTACTTGTACTACGTACCTATTGGAATTTTCTTTTTAACAATAGTTATTAAATTATGCAGTATTAGTTAATATTATGCTTTCAAAAAAAAATTATAAAATTAAAGCACAACTCATGCGTCATAAAATGATTTTATGTTGTAATGTTGACTGATAGTTATCAAGAGTTGTATTAAATAATTTAATTTTATAAAATTATATATAAAATAATTTGTAAGGCAAAACAATACTAAAGCTCTTTCAGTGATAGAGTAAGAGAAATATAAAGACTTTCGTTTAGAAATTGTTGGAAGTTGTAGAGTAAGTACATCGTTGATTTTTATTAGAAGTAAACTTACAAAAGGAAGTAGTTAAATAAAAATGTTCACATGTTATATTCACAACATCTGTCTACAAAACGCGTGCCATATTTTGTACGCATCTTTTGTCCTTCAAAACAATCCTCAACATTAATTATCATATGTGTTAAATATAATTATATTTAATAATAAATTATGAGCCCCCAAAAGTCCTGCACTAAATCCACCTTTGCATATAATTACTTTACTGTACTTATTAAATATTAAAAAATATTGGAAGCAATTGATGTATCTTGAAGTTTTAAGTTCGAGTTATAATCTTCAACTGATCTCGTTATTTTTAAAGAGAATCGTGTAGGTGTAATGTAATAAATGAGAATTTATACAAAATATAATTTCACATTTTATTAAAGCCAAAAATATGTTTTAAAATGTTTTAAAGAATACTGTCTTAAACAATTAAAAAATATTTTGTTTAACACAGTTTGCAAGTGGTTATAAAAAAAGTAGATTCTAATGAGTCTTTCATCTTCAAGATTTTACGAACTCATTTAGTTTGTACCTACTCGTAATATTGTTACTATTACCAATACAAAAGTCAAAATCATTGCAATTCTTATATAGGAATATATTATTTGTGTACTGGAGCAAAAAACATTTTATAATATACAAAGTATCCATAATACACCTGTCCTTAACAGGTATAGTATAAGCTATTTTGTTCATTTGATCATAAGGCAGTTTATAATCATTTATTTGATACATAATATTATATTTGTTGTTAGTAATATGATATTTGAAACTTGCAATAAAAATAATATGAATGATGTTTGAGTAGCTAGCTACAGATATTTCAAAGTATATTTTACGAATTCTTTTAACAAGTTTACCATGCGTTGATGTTTATTGCTCACATTATGTTATGAATTAAATAGGTAAGAACCATAAATTTTTATATTATATAATACCTAGATGGAGTACTCGTATGTATTTTCATTGTAATAAAGTGAGGCACCATTTTTCGGCACTTTTGACAGAACGGTTGGCGAAAAAAAGTGTGGTAAATCGCTATAAAACGTCGACAAGAACTTCAAAAAATGTCCAATTACATTTATATAAATGTAAAAATGATATATTTTTATACAAATGCGAAAAATAGTCCATAAAATGTAGGAAACACCACACGCTTTCGCCAACCGTTCTGCCAAAAATTCATAGATTTTTTCACTCACTTTTGTAAACGAGTCAGGGTTCTAGGTTTTGTATGGAATTCTGTGGTAAGAACTAATTGTACAATCGTTACCCATCCGACAAAATCACGTTTGGATGCTGAAAAATGGTGAATATCTGAAAACTATGAAACTAATAGGTGCATTAGATATAATTTATTTACGTGTACTTAAATTACAAGAAGAAAATTTTCATACAATATTAATGCTTCAACTCCAAAGCGGATATTTGATTAAGATTATAACATTACTTTGCTCAGTTTTGTTTGACATTCGCATTATCTTTGTAATATCTTTAAATTAAAAGCAATCGATAACTACAAATCTACACTTTAAGTTTCACATTATAATTATGTGATTATTTAAATAGTGGAGATAAAATATGTTGTATGAATTATTTATCATTGAGACTGTGAATAAAAAAGAGCGTCGCTTAAAGGAAACAGGATGGTGAATCCTGGACTATTAATTTCACATCCTGTTATCTGTTTAAATCAGAGGCTATTTGAGATATTTACTAAGCTCTTACTGAGAACATAAAAATCATGTATACAACCAACAGGTAAGTAATGGATTCTGACCAGTCCACTAATTAAGAGTGAATACTATAGGCATCATATAAATAAAGTTCTGTCTCAAAATCTATACAATACCTATTATTATACCGTTTGATTTAGAAAGAGATAAATAATATTTAAAATAAAATAAACTCAAATTCAGTCAATCAATTTGACTTATGTATATAATTATTTTGCTCAAACACCTAACAATACAATTAATTATGCAATTATTCTAAACTAGTTTAACCTTCTTCGCACAGAAAGATACAGCCTTGCCATTTATAAAGAGATTTACTAGATTTTAAATGGAAGATATAAATTATGAGTTGGATTATGAAAAAAAAAAGTTTTTTATTTCTACTAAACTTTGACGTCTGCTAAAATTTTCGTTAACCATCCATAGAAGAGTTTAAACGTATAAAGAATCCAAGAATGAAACGCATAATAATATAATCAGGTTGAAATTTTTAAGAACGTATTAGACCATCATCATCATGAGCAGCACAGCTCATCCCTGTGCTCTCGGGAGCACAGGGCAGAAACCAGCCTCCTCCATTCAGAGCGTCTCTGCGCCAATTGCGTCACCTCTTTCCACGACATTCTCTGCACTCTGATATCGTTGTCATAGGAACGGTGTATTGTGAAAGAGGGACGCCCGGGCCGACGGAATCCCTACGGTCGGAGAACAGTGCTCTTTTTGGCCAACTATCATTGGACATTTTCAAAACATGTCTCAGCCAGGACCATCGTCTCTCCTGTATTACGGAGATTACAGGTCTTTGCTGGGTGCGCCGGCGCACAGCATCATTTGTAACATGTTCATACCATTTGACATCCAAAATCCTTCTAAGACACTTGTTTTCAAAGCTTAGTATCTTCCGCTCTTGAGCCTTGGTTAAGTGCCAAGACTCACAGCCATATAGAAGGATTGGGATGATGCACGCATTGAACAAGCGACATTTTGTCCTGATGCTGAGTCCAGCAGGGCTACTCTTGACAAAACTAAACACGATCTTAATCTAGTCTTGATCTTGATCATACGACGCACGAAGTGACTATTGGCCAAAAATACACGCAAACCGATCGCGCGTTAGCGTTAGCGCGGTTTTTTTGACCATACTCCCTTCTTGCGTCGTATGATCAAGATCAAGACTAGATTAAGATCGTGTTTAGTTTTGTCAAGAGTAACCCTGCTGACGCCTTCCAAACTTTGTTCATGTTATTGCCCTGCCCTAAGCCCCGCTAGCAGCTCCTATGCGGATTGGTAATTCCAACCGGAGAACACCCTCTGGCGTTATGGTTGCTCCCAGATACCTGAATTTGCTAACCTGAGATATTTGGGAATTACCAACCATTAGTGGGGTGTGAGTACTCGTGCATGTACTATTACATATGTACTCCGTTTTACCAGCGTTGATACGAAGGCCAAGGAGTAAGGAATTTTCATAAAGAGCATTAGCGTTGCACTGTAATCCGTCCTATTAGATAGGTTTTATAAAATTATTTTTCTAGAACTGTCTCTGCTAAAGAGAATCTTTATCATATACAATCAATAATATCGTAGTACTAGTATAATATATCGGTTCATTAATATTCTTAGCTACGACGATTATTTTGTTCATACCTAATAGATAATATATTATGATTGTGTATTCTTCGTATGTAGTATCTTAATGGTTGATAATAAAGGACATAGACGGCTTCATCTTGATGCGTGATTTTACTATAAGGTAGGTACTTATATTTAAATAATCTTTAATTAACACATATGGCTGATGAAGTTATAAATTATAAGTGTTCATTTAACTGATATTGAAATACCTAATAATATAATAATTATACTTATTTAATGAAACTAAATAATCCATATATACACCCTTATATATTGTTCACTTCTCCTAACTAAGTCAGATGTCCATTGCATCCAGGTATTTCCTCCAAAAATCCCTTTCCATTGTTGCTTCTAAGACACGTGTTCAATATTTGTCCAATATTTGTTCAATAAGATGATGCCCTAGAAATCTATCCTTTCTCATAACCTAAAATCATTTAAGAAGCACAAAGACGTTTTATTTTAATTTTTTGAATTTACCAAAGATATAAAGTTAAAAACTCAAATTATTTTTAGGATATCCTTGTACAAAAAAAAATAAGAACAGAGTGTAAGAAGAAGATGTAGAAATTCACGGTTTTGAAATTTCCACAAAAAAAAACTGAAAACAAAAAACACAGCAGTAATTATTTTGAACTTTTTGAAGATGCACAACAATATCTCCAAAACTTAAATGCAACATAAAAATTAAGCTTTTAATGAAATAAGCTTTAACATTATTTTTACTCCCAAATGTAATTAAGTTAGAATATTTGATGAATTATAATAAACGTTGCAATTATATTGAGTAATTGTATTATATTTTCAAGTATTTGTATGCATATAGATATGTGCGTTCTTAACAATAATAATATAATATGCCGTAGATATAGGCTGTATTGTTGTGTTCATCTGTTTGTATAGAATAGTTGTACTTTGGTTATACTTAACTACCCAATGTACCATCATGTAGGCTTTTATTCAAGCGGTATATTCTGATTCATTGCAAATGAACTTTCATCTGTTGTATTCGTTTTGCTTTAATAATAATAATAATAATACAATATAAGATTAATAATAAATTTTAAATATATAACATTAAATAACGATATTGAATAGTGACGATAGAATGGACATATGGAAATCCAAGTCTCTCCATGGTCGATTCTATGAAGTGTTAACATCTCAGAATGTTGATACTGTGGATTCGGTCCATTGGTTGAGATTTGGAGATCTTTTTGGCGAAACTGAAGGATTTGTTTGTGCCATTCAAGACCAAGTAATAGTCACAAACAATTATTCTAAATTTATAATGAAACAAAATATTTCGGATAGATGCAGAGCCTGTTATCGGGAGGGAGAGACATTAAGACATATTTTGTCTGGATGTTCTCTTCTTTCCGGAACAGACTATTTGAAAAGACATGATCAAGTAGCAAAAATATTACATCAAAATTTAGCTTTGAAATTTAAATTAATTGAACCGGAATCAAAATTACCATACTATAATTATTGTCCAGTATAGGTACTTAAAAACAATGACACTAAACTCTACTGGGATCGACCAATACAAACTGATCGAACTATTCTAGCTAATCGACCAGATATTGTGTTGGTTGATCGCAGATGCCGTAAAACATACATCATAGACATCACTATACCGCACGATGAAAATTTAAATAAAGCTGAGCAAGATAAGATAATAAAATATCTTGATCTTGCTCACGAAATCAAAGATATGTGGAGAACACCTACCACAATCATCGTGCCTATAGTGTTGTCTGTGAATGGTTTAATACCTAAGAGTCTGTCAAACAATCTCAGAAAACTGGGAGTAGATGACAGGCTCAAATACAGCATGCAGAAGGCCGTACTTCTATCGTCCACCAGGATAGTAAGAAGGTTTTTGTCCCTGTAGCTCTGTAAGTGATCTCCCATGATTGTACTATTTCATAGAACATGATGGAAGAATCAACTCGAATAATGTTGGGGTTCTACATTTTGAATATACATAAATTTATTTTAATATTTTATGGTTTTTGTTATTTAATGTTATAAATTTTAAATATTATTATTCATCTTATATTGTGTTTAAAATGTAGAATCTAATATTGTTTTGTTAAATAAATGAGATATGAGATAATAAAAATAAAAAACTTTATTGCACAAAAAATCAACATATGAAAATATTCAATTTAACTACACAAATAAATTTTGTGCAATGGGCGAGTTTATCGCAGAAGCGCGATATCTTCCAACTAACCCATTATGCTTTAGTGATTTGTGACTTTTGGTTTAATGATTTTTTATTTCATATGTTTCTCAGATTTGATGGAAAGCTTGCGGAAAAGTGTGTGATGTGACAGCAATCACTTACTTGCGAAAAATAGCAATAGATATTATCTTTTAAAACGTAATATTGTTTTGGATATTTTTTCTTTCATGGCAAAACGCTAGAAAAAACAGGATCGATTTTACCAATTATGATATCCGAAAAATAGTCTAGTAAAACTATTATAATTAAATATTACATAGTTTAATTTAGTCAATTTACTCTTCTAATATTTTTTAGGTTTATGCATAAATTAGATGGAAGAAATCACTACTTTAGTGATGATCTCGCCGCCGCGTATCATCACATTTTTTTTAATATAAATTGCTTTATTGATTTTGTTCTCTAAGTGATGGTGTGCAAGAAGAATAAAAAAAATATATATTTTTAAAATTTCCCAATACGAACGAAAATTATTACATTCTCAACTCAAATAATTAAAAAAAAAATTAAATACTATTATACAAACTTAATTTAACTTAATCACCCTTCAACTCTGCTTCACAAAGCAGGAGACAGAAGTTTTAAAAAAAATACTAAGTTTTATCGCAATTTAATCTTGCTGCTCTTGATAGCTTAACAACGGAAATATGAAGCTTTATACGATACATCGAACTCAGTTGTAAGCCGGTCGTTGTCGAGTATACCGTCGCGGTGCGGAGCGTCGTTTTACAATGTATACAAACATTTTACTTGCAATAATAATATTTCGTTAGTTCTCATAATATTAATAACAATTTTCAATACGAATGACAGTTAAAATTTTACCATGTAAATTTTGTTTTATTATTGTTTATTTTTAACATAAAAAAATATTTTTTGATATATTTTTCCGAACCATTTAAAATTCATTTACAATAAATCATAAAAAAATAGTTGAATCATTCTAACAATCATAATATTATCGTGATAATATTTTTTATTAATTATTGTATTCTAATATTTTATATCATTTCGCTGACTAATGAAAGTTATTTTCATATGTGAAGATAATAATTGTGATGTTAATATTATTACGTATATTTAATTGAAATTATTTTTATTGCTTTATATCCGAATTTATTGCCTCTTACTGATATCATTGTGAGTAATAAAATATAAATCATAATAAACTGTAATTAAATGATGTGTATAATTTACGATATTTTACGATTGTTTTAAAAATTTCGCATATCATAAATATTCGAAACGTTACACACACAATTTCCCTTTTCTACCTGAGAGCTTTATTATTAATCATTAACTTTATATCACTGTGATAAGATATATTAGATTATCAATGACATAAATGGATCAATACATATACATGCTTTATATTTACGTTAAATTTCTAATCGTAATATGTAAATAAGTGGACTAAAAATTAATCGATATTTTAAATTAAAAAAAAATGTAAACTCTTTATTTCTATCAGCTGATCATATACATTTGCTACTTGTAGATTTTGTATGAATATTTGAGGCTTTAATTAAATTATTCAGATTTCATTGATAAAGCTTAACTGGATAATAATTTTAAGCACACACAATTTTAATGTTAACATCATAACGGAATAACTTTATTGGCAGCGACTTATTATGATATTATAAAATATCTCATATAGCAGTACATAATAATATAATATTATTCACGTTCCACATTTCGTACAAATTAAAAAAATATACATCAATGTTATTGTTTTATTGAAATAACTAATGACAATAATTTTGTTTTGTAAGTAACTATTATCAATTTTATGCTTCAAAGGTTAACGGTTCTATTAATACAACAAATGCAATTTAAATATTATAATTAATTGATCAACAAAATAACCCATTTTGGTAAAATATTACAAGAATCAACAGTTTGGGAATTTATTACACTGTTATGTTAATCACCTGTGTTTGAACATAAAACTATGGATATATCGTTATTGACTGTGTGTTTTGTGTAGTTTTTGAGACATCCCTGTGAAATAAGACATATCTTTCATGAATAGTTCAAATTATTTGGATTATACTCTACCCAGAGGACGGTAAGTTTAATCATTATTTAAATATATTTATAAACCTAATATACTATATTTTATATACATTTACCTTTCTTTGCATGTTTAATTATTTGTGTAACTGGAAAATCCCTTGATTTTCTGAATTAATATGCCACATTTGACAATATCATTGCCAAAAACTTGTTGTAAATCATAGCTTGCTTACTTTGATTAGGAGTTTAAATTATTGTGAATGAGGATATATTGATATCTGAGATATTCCACCGGGTTGACAATGTAATAATGCATTAAAATACATGTAATAGCAAGTCATTGATTGAGTTGAGATTTATTCTGTAAGAATCTATATTAATTTATAGGTGTAGTAACCTGATTTCGACTTACAAAGTCAATGTCAAACTAAGAAAAAATAGTAAATAATTTCTTTTGTTTGACAATGGTTTTGTTAGTCGAAACTAGGTTGCTACATCTATTATTATTTAATACAGTAAAACTTTAACAGTTTGTTTATTTCCATTAAAAAATAGTAAGCCATAATATTTATATTACATCACATCAAGCATCCGAAAAGTAGGTAAGTTAAATAGAAGTCATAAGTGTAAGCTCAATTCTGTGTTTCAATGAAACACCATGTGAGAGTTCTTTCAGATAATACTAATCAACTTTTCAGCCATTCTCTTGTATTCAAGATGTGGTACACGCCACACATACAAAAAGGCCATAAGGATTAAACTTAAAATGCATCCGAATATTCAAAGGGAAATGTTTTTCATTATTATTCTACATCAAGAATATTGATGATTGAATAACGAAAAAAAAAATTGGACGAATGTTACATGTTATTACAATATTATAATTGTAATAATGAATCCACGACAAAAGGGAAAGTAATGTACCATTTTTAATTAATTACCTACATATTAAATACCACTCGTAGAATTAATCACAAGGCAAAAAAAACAACACAAACATATCACAAAACAAAAGTACTATTGCGTTTTCCACGTATGTATTCTACAATTATAATAATCCATACTTGTAGGTAACGTTTTCTATGCGTGGGTGAGTTACACATAATTATAAAAAAAACCTTAATGATAAAAACAATTCGATGTTGTTTTCAACTATACATACGTTATATGTAGATTTTAATTAATGAAAATAATAATATTTTAACAATATTTTTGTATTCATGAATTTTCTAATTGGCTTGATCATTAATTATAATATTTGTCTGGATTTGTTTTGATGATTTTGATTTGATTTCCTATCGAGAAATCGACGCTCGTGTGACAAATACTGTATAAATCTATCTTTATACCACCATGATATTTCCCACAAGTGGATTAACCAGCCGACTAATAACATTTAAATTTAATATGTCAATAAAACAGCATTTCATGCAGGCTTGGAGACATACCTCATGGCTGAATCAAAGATGTGAAATGATAGACACTTTCTTTTTACAGGACACATGAAAACTTACAGTAAAGGGTAGGAGATGCAATCTTTGCTGGGGCTCCATGAGAATTACTTAAATTAATTTGTATTTATGAACCCATTTCATTCAAATTGAGAATGTTATTCTTTTATTACTTCGATTGAAATGACAACTAAGTTATTTTGTGGTGTTGGTTAAAATTTCTGAATCCTTGTCTGCTATTTTTTTCATTTTATTCTTATTTTAGTGAAATATCATGCACTTTATCACAAAACAACTCATATTATATTCGGTTTGTTTTCAAACTCGCATTAAATTTCCTGTACTTAACCATTTCGTATAATTATTTTTATGTCTTTTCATATATGGAAAGATTAATTAATAATTAAATAACTCAGTGCCCATGACAAGAGCACAACAATTATATTTATTTATATTTATTTATTTATAATAATACATACGGCTTACGCCTTTAATACATAGTTATAAGCAACAATTGTACAACACCACCATCGTATCAAATTAAAATCAAAACAAAAACAAAATATACTGCATCACTTCAAATTATAAAAATAAAAATTAAACACATTGTGTCACATAAACCACACAATAAAATTACAACATATCAACAGCATCATGTCAAATCATAAAAAAAAAACTGTATCATATCCAACCATAAAATAAAGTTACAATACACTGCATCACATCGAATTTCAAAATAAAAATAAAACACACTGTCATGTCAAATTATAGAATAAAATTACAGCACATTCATCATGTCAAATCATAAAATAAAAATAAAACATATTGAATCATATCAAACCATAAAATAAATTTACAGCACACCACATAAAATTATAAAATAAAAAAAAATAAAAATAAAACAATACTTTCGTTTCTTTATTAATAATTCTATATTAACGTACCAATACTTTATGTATAATTATTCGATGACTAGAATATAATTTAAGTGAAATATTGATATAATATTTACGGTACATTTATTTTTACTATAAATGATTTACATCACACCCAAGAATCATCATAATACTTAAAAGAAATGTTGTAATTATTGGTCAATGGCTCGATCAATTTAATGTTTGAACGATTTTTCCGATACATAATAAATCATCGAAAAATCAAAAAGGATTTTCTTCTCCATTCCTCCTTATTCTCAGCCAGTCTCTTCAACTCCACGTATAAGCTAATGTCCCTCTTCAGTTGGTCCATATAAACGTCTCTCAGTCGGCCTCTGCCATTTGTGCCTTCGATCCTACCCTCTGCGATTGCGATGAACAGTCCTGGGTGCTTGATGTTGTGAACAATCCAGTTAGCTCGTTGTTGGCTGATTCTTTTGAACAGTTGACTTTTTTCGCCAACCCTGGTTAACACTTCTTCGTTTTCGACGTGTTCCGACCAATGGATCTTCAGCATGCGTCTATAGCACCACATTTCAAAGGCCGCTAACTCTTACAAAGCTGAATCTTGTACCAAGACTCAGCTTTGTATTTGTACATAACTAAGAGAAAATTTCATATGATACTGACATGATTCAGTGTGACTTAAGTATCCTGTTTCTGATGGTTAATGCCAATAATAATTATGACACATTGTAAATCTCATATGTTACATAACGTTACGCGAGTTTATTATTGAGTATAGTAATTACTATCGGAATAATCGACATAGAGGATAATACCCAATCAATGATTTCCTGTACAGTAAATATTTTATGCGAGCATAATAATAATGTACAGGAAGTGTTCTGGATTTTACGTACGTAATTTTAAAAGCTTTAAGACAGAATATCTGTTGTTCAGAGAAGCACTGCGCCATGTAGATTTTTGACAAATTCATTTTATAATATGGATTAATTTTTAAAGTGCTCAATATGGCCTTGCTGGTAGAATTTTCGCCTATGTCAATTGCAGCATTGCATTTTTTTATATCCATAAAAAAACACATTTTTTTGTTAAAGCAAAACCAATTCAACATGATATCAGTAAAATTAGAAAACAAGGGTTAATGCTTATAAAAATGAGCCATAATTTTCTTTGATATTTCCATTAACATATATTTAAATTTTATATACAAATAAAACTAAATTTATTAATTTATTTTTGGTCCATATTTGGACAAAAGCCTCCTTTATGATTATCATCTCTCCTCTATTCTGGGCTTGCTGCAACCTATCCTTCCAGCGTGAACTCAATTAGATTGAAGAAGATTTGATCGTTCATACTGCTATCTAACAATAATATTGACACAGTGCATTTTCTCTTCGAACATTAGTTTGTTAGTATATATTTTACTGAGAATACAGTATTCATGAAATGTACGTTGATTTTTTCTCATCGTTTATTTCAATAATAATATCTATGCTGTAATAAACTTTTGACTGCCCCGTTATTTTTACATAATATGCCTATTTAATAAATTGGTATTTTTTGTGATGCTTATTTGCATATTCTTCAACATTTTCACGTTATTGTGTTCCTTGCAGTACAGACAGAGAAGTTCAATTATCGCTGACTAATGATCTTTAAAGAAATACGATTCTGTCAACTATAACAAGTTAGGTAGTCAGTGGAGTATATAAAGGACATACAGATCTTCCAAGTGTCACAAAAAATGAGGATCGGGGTGGGTAATTTTATATAAATGACATAGAGATAGTTTTTTCCCATTTTTTTCTTTATATACACTCTATTTCATAGATTTTTGCTATGGAAAATGCAGTTTCATTGATTTTAAATTTTTAACAATAACTTTTTTCTTATTACTCACTTTCTTATACACCTATTCCTGTTTCTCTCTCTCTGGTTTCAATCCTGGGATTGGTTTGCAGCAAATATCTCTTTAATTCTTTAATTCCTGTTTATTACTGGCTATAAGACTCCCTCATATTTTTTTAGGAGTTTCTGGTTTTTTTAACTTTCTTATTCTTTTCACAATAAAAACATATTAAAATAATGAAATAATGGGATTTTGAATATCTGAAACATAATTTTTTTCGAAATTTAAACTTTTGAACCGACAAGAAAAAATTACAGAAATAAATAAAAAAATATGAATTGAATGAATTGTAAAGGCCGTTGTATCATTGGTAGGTAGGTAAAGAAATTCCCGTTACACTTACATTATTACGTTCATTATTTATTATAAGAATTGTATCAATTCATTTCTATAGGTACATTGTGTAAATGTGTGAGTGTTTGTGTTCATAGCAACATAATAAGATGTGTGTATTTTTATTAAAGCACCTTTTGTGTTTGTATGCATCTGTTTTTATCCAAAGTATTGTGTAATATTCACACTATACAGTATAATAATATGTATAACACATACATACATTGAAGGTCTGTTTTGATGCAATCACACGGAACGAAAATCAACGTCACGGGATAACAAGTTTAATAATATTCAATAAACTTGTCTGTAAATAATTTTTGTTTATCCAATTATTTAAATTGTTCTATGGAGTGTCCGGTTAAGAATAGATCTCCCACTCTTTTCTGTAAACTTTCGTATTTTTTAGTTTGAAGAGATCGCGCCTTTGCGATTAAATCGCCCTCTGTATATTAATTGCAGTTTATTTGAATGTATGAAATTTTATGTGATCAAAGTAGGAAAATATTCTGAATAAAATTAATAACTGAACAATAATAATAGCCAAATTTTCTACAGTAAAGGGTGAATAAATAAATAATATCTTGTAAAAGTCAAGTATCCATTTAACATCAAATATACGACATTCTGCATTTTCGATTCAGTAAAGAGGCATACCACTCATTCTGATTGTCTTAACTTATATTGACATGGAAGAGATGACTTGCATGCTTTTAACATGCAATTAGTTCAACAAGAATGAAAGTAAATATGCTACGACGGTTAGGGCAAAGCATTGACCATATGTAATTTCTTCACTGTTTCCGTTCTAACTTTTATGTTGTGCTTGTTGGCATATGATTGTGAATAAATAAATAAATGGTTTGGGCACGCAAAAAGAATGAATGTGAACAGAATCTCCGAGAAAATATACCTACATGACTGAGAGGAAAGGTACTGTCTGACGACCAAATGCCAAGATCATATAAATCAGATCTTACAGGACGGGCACCATTTTAGCACATTGAATAGGAGATCACGCATGAGATATTGTATGATATTAGATGAACTCTTATATCGGGATTTTACAGACATATAACAAAGTGTCCTATTTTTCTACCTCTTTCAAGCGTGTAAAGAATTTATAGACAAAATTACTCCAAAAGCATAAAAATACAAATGCAAATGTTTTGATTGACGCCTCGTGTGTATGTTCTATTCAGTGAACATCTGACCAGCACCAGCGTACCGAGATAATTAATAGCGAATTAATCTTATTTCAAAGTTAGAAGCCTCTTTTAAAGGCGACCCATGTATATTAACCGTTTGAAAATTCATTGTACTTAGAGAAATATGTTTTATTTTTATTATATTCAATATTGTCGACCGACGGTATTTGGTGGAAGTTCATGTTAAATAAATCACTTATATTTAGTTTTTCCGCAATGACTTGAAGTGTTTTGTTTTTAATATTTTCTTTCTTTAGGAGAGTTGCGATGCGATGATGAAAGTTTAAACAACGCTAACTCCTGTTTATGGGTATGATATTACTTAGTCAGATCTAACATATTTAGAGTACGGCTTATTTACTATATCTACTCGTACATATCTTCATACATATATTTCTATCCCCAGTATAGAAGTTTCAGTGTTGAGAATAGAACGATGATTTACGGTATAATATAAAACAATATATGCAATATGTTATTAAAACGCAGACGAAAAATATTAATCATTTCACATTGTACTATGTATGCAGGTGGTAATTATTTATTATTCTTCATTTCGTAATAACAAATGTTAGAATCTGCAATGTTGTGTTTTTTTGTTGTTGGTGCCATCAAATTTTAATAAACGTTATTATAAAAAGCGCGTTATAATAACACCCAAGCATATTATCTATACTAATATTATAAAGAGGAAAGATTTGATTGTTTGCATTGAATAGACTCTGAAACTACTGAACCGATTTGAAAAATTCTTTCACTGTTGGGAAGCTATACTATCCCCGTGTGATATAGGCTATATTATATTTTCAAAAAAATTAGGGATCCTTACTAAAACTTCAATCTACACATGTGAAGCCGGGGAAGACAGCTAGTAATGTATAAATAACATACGGAAATTTTATTCTATTGGTAATTTTTTTTTTCTAACGAAAATGATCTCGGATTATGATAAACTTATCTTTTTAAAATAACACCTACTAATATCCATAGCACTTTGATTTTCATCTATGATATTTCAAATTCAATTGAATTTTATTCACTTATTTTCCAACCTTTACTGTACATTGATCACATTTCATACAATTTCTAAGAGGAATTCATTCAAATTAAATACAATCAGAATACAGAGGGCGAGGAGTTAATTGCAAAGGCGTGATCTCTTCCAACTAATCCTTAAAAATATAAACTAAAAGTTGTACAAAAAAGTACACACAAAGACATATTATATACAAAACAAAAACAAGTAATCCAATAGGCTGAGTTTGACGAAACTATTTTGTCTTTGTCAGCTAATTTTCTGTTACTCACTTTATTGAGAAAATTTACCTACTTAATTTACATTATTCACAATAGAAATACCACGCTCAAATGATAAAAGTATGTCATAGAATTTTCTGATATTTTTTACAAATGAACTTGATTGGTCAAGTGAGAAATCTGCATTTATATTTAAAAAAAAAACTCGCAATATTCACGGTAATTTTTCGTTAATTTGACATTAATTATTTGTTTGTAAACGCCTTAAAAATGGCACATACAAGAGAGTTATAATTATGGGCAAAAATATGAAAAAACTAAGGCCAAAAAAAAAAAAACACCAAATGATTATGAATAAAATTTGGTTAGAATTTTCTTGAAGTTGTATTGCCATAGTGCAAAAAAATATGAGTACATCAATTCCACCGAGTAAATCGTAATTATACACCTATGAATCTCATTAACCAAAATCTCTAATACCTTCTTAAATAACAACATTAGTACATAATATTTTTGGTAGAGGTCAATAACAAAAAGTTTTTTTTCTCTATTCAAATCAATCACTAAGCACTAAGCTACTAGGTACATGATTTAAACTGGTTTGTGATTTAATAGTATGGCAGGTATTATTACAACATTTTTTATTCCGAATTGATAGGTACGATTTCCGTTATGGCAAAATATATATACAATCATATATAAAATTCATGATTAAAGGGTTCACCATTGCGCACTTATTACTCACACAATTCATTAATTATACGCATATACACGTAATTAGAAACACGTGATTGAAGATTTGATACAATGTACAAAGTATTCGGAGATATAATAAATTTTGTGGTACTTAGTTAAAATATAATTTAATTTATAATACAAGGTGAGGTGTCGGTGCTATAAAATTAATGCTTGTTGAGAAATAATAAATTTCTGAAAAACTATAAATATTTTTGTTAAAGTTAGATAAGAAAGATTATTTTTTTCAATTGAAATATGTGTTCCATTGATTAATTTATAATAATTATCTTATTATTATGTATAGGAAAAAGCTAACAAGTTTTTACAAGTTCACAGTTCAATATATGTATGTAGTTCAAAGCTGGTATGAGAGATAGAAGTAAAATTGTCTATGCCCTATGTATTTTCTGGACTAATTGTAATGAAATACTTTTACAATTTTCAGCGAAATATGAATTATTTTACTTCCTGTATGAGATATTAAATGCCATAAATGTTATTGCGATCCCAGATAAAAATAATAATTACAAAATATAGATACAAAGAGTGTGAAGTCATTCATAATAAATTTATTCGAATATAGAAAGTTTGAATATTAGTGTATGAATTGAATTTTGGTAAGTTTAGCACAAGTTTATTGAGAAAAAACGTAGGTATGTTATTGATTGATACAGTGTCAATATTCTTCTAATTTATATATTGTTTTGTTTTGTATTTACAAATTGAATTTGAGAAACAGAGATTCAATCAATTATTTATTTAAACTGCTTTAGTTTTAGTTATTTTAACTTTAAATTTTTATAAATTCTATCGAAGTGTAATTTTTCACTACTTATTTTCATGACTTTTGTCTTGTTTTTTGCTTTTGATTTGAGTAGGGTAAAGTATGTATGTATTATTATTTACTAGCAACGTGTTCGTCATACGCTTCGGTAATTTGCGGGACCTTGATTGGTTTGTTTGATGGAGAAATATAAATGTAAATATTTGTTAGGTTGAACTGTTTGTGTCCCTGAAGAATATAAAAATTAAATAAAAAAATAAATAAAATAAAAGAAAAATATAATGCTTAATACGGTGGGAAAACATTAGAATAAAATGTGCTTAAATTCCTTAATATATGTAATGCCGACATCTATTATGAAATATGGTAGTAAGATTGCAATAAAAATCTTGTCAAGTAATGAGTCTTTAAATGTGTATTTATTTATAATTGAGATAATGTAAATACTATAATTGTCAAATCTTTGTTTATTACTACCGGTTAGTTTTAATTTTATGTATATTTTTGTTATGAAACAAAACGCATCGACCAATCTGTTTTATGGAAAAAAAAAGGTTGACATCTAAAGATCTCAGACAATAAATACGTAGGCAGTTGTACAACTTGTATAATTGAATATATCGATGTACTTCAGTTCTTAGTATCGTAGGTGTTGTGAGTAATAAAAAAAATTATAAATATATCTTTAAAATCCGGATAAATATGTTAAATTATTTAATTCAATCAATTATTTTCAGTTTTGATTACTAGAGATATTACTACCATTAAGAACTTTAATATTCTATCTTAGTATGTAGGTAGGTACAAAAACCTTAATACTCTCTTTATAAGAACCCAATTATATTAAGTATGATGTATAGTATTAACTGTTGATGCAAGATCCATGTTTATGATGGCAATGACCGCCGAAGAGATTTCGGGTTCAATGTTGAATGAAACCACCTTTGTTGTAGGTATACATAATAAATGTATTGCGATAGCAAATATTCATTAATTCTATTTGTACCTACTCACTAATAGTTGATAGATTATTTTTTATTATAGGTATTCATTATAGTTTCGTAACAGTTTCAAGAAACTGGTTTCTTTATTGTAATTTTAACATCTCATCTTAATTTAATTACTTATTCTAAGTATATTACGAATATTGCTCAACAGACACCTTATCCGCACAACCAACAGACTGTACAAACTTCCTTAAGTATAGAATAGGAAAGGTGTTCCGATGCTTACGAATCGGCTTAGGCTGGTTTATGTGCACTTTCACATTTTAAATTCACAAATTCTTAATATCACACAGGTGTGAAAAACCAGTAAATCCAAAAACTTCGTTTAACATTTACTTATATTATACATTTAATATAATTTATAGTGTACCCCGTGAGTTCCCGATAAAAAATGGTATCCCACTTTTTTTAGTAACTTTTCGAATGTCCTGTAACAAGCAAGTGTTCGATGAATCTCACGTATAAATAAGACAATTAACATCTAAAATTATTCCGCTGACACAATATGCCATCCATCCTGAATCTTTTATCTTTGGTTGGCATGGAGAGGACAATCCGCACGATGTCATACGTGCAATTTATCTGCTGGCTACTCCCTTTAGTGGGAAGTGCCATAAGATGATGTTACGATTATATATTTTCTAATAAAACAAAAGAATGCGTCTAAGAGAACGTCATATCATTAGATAATCAAGGGTCAAAGTTTAATATAATACTTTGGGAAATAAATTGTGCTTTACTTGTAATGATTTTTATGTCAAAGCTCAAAGCATTATTTATAAATTTGTTCGGAAATCAAAAATATGATTAATTAAAAGAGTTTTCAGAAACTATCTAATAATCTCAAAGTTTCTGAGCTTAATCCAAAGCAATAATTATTGGTTTCATTCCGTACTATAATATTTCCTTAAGTTCACATTTAAAGTCGAAAATATTAAATAACAAAAGCTTTACAAACATATTAATGATTAAAAAAATCATAAGTTTACTTTGGTTTGCATAATCTTATAAGCGATCACCAAGAAATATAAATTTTACTCATCAGATTTTCTTTAACAAAGATCATCAATTTGCGAATTTTGCGAATGCGAACCAACAGCAGAGAATTTTAAACTATATTAGTTTCATATTTTTTCAGTGACTTTAATGTTGTTAAGGCAATCGCAATTAATTAGATTTGACTTGATACCAACAATATAAGTCGGTGTCAAATAACGCACATGTCAAAGACAGTCTTTGATGTTCGTAGATGGCTTAGATAAAATAAATATATTCATACGGTTTTTTTTCTAATATACATTTATAACATAACATGTATAAATTAATTTATTTAATCTAATCACAATCTTCAGGTTATGCTTTTTAATATTGGGATTTTATATTGATGAAATAATCTGGTGATTAAAAATATTTATATCATTTTTACATCTAATGGTGACATAACGGTGTGTTTGACACTGCCAAATTACGTATTTTCAGAAATATTATAAGTAAATAAAGAAAAGTATGGACATATTATTAAAGTCAGTATAATTAAGAAAAACAGAGAAAAAAGTTACATATGAAAAAAATAAGCCTTCTTCTCTCCAGTGTTGAATATAGGCCTATTCAAAACTTTTCCATACTTTTCTATCTCGAGCAACACGACACCACTGTTTCCCCATCACCTGGGTAAAATCGTCGACTCATCTTTTTTGGGTCTATATCTTAAAAGATTTTATTCTACTCATCTAGAAATTTGACCTTCCAAAAATTATAAAAATAGAATACATTTACTATCTTTAAACGCAACCAATCACAAACAAACTAGTTCAATAGATGCTTTGCACCAATGTTTCCATTAAAATACAATGTTTCTAGTCTATATTTAACTGGAGAATTTCGAATGAAATAATATTTCTCAGAAAAATGTAATGACACAAAAACCTGCCATTATATATTAATAATATTATTATATGAGAACGAACAGACTGTAATAATGATCTATAATAGTACGTTCATTATTCCTGTGAAACACTTATTCCTTTTACGATCGATCGCGTGAAGTTGGTACATATAATATTTTTTGTCAACAACTACATACATGCATACTTATAAGAGACATAATAGCATTTTCTCTGCGTTATTTTATATACATAATATATAATAATGCATGTGAACAATAATGTTTTGATGTGGATAATCTCAATAGGTACCGATTCCAGTGGTAGACTAACATTAGGTTTGTGAATGACGTTTTTCTTTTTTATTTGCTAGCGACATAAAATATCAAATATCGTTTTTTTTTTAATTTCATAACTGTTAGACTAGGCTGAACTAACCTGAAATATACAATATGACTGTAAGTTTATGAGTGTCTTCTTAAAGGCAGGTATTCTTAAAATATCACATATAATGAGAAATTTAATATTTACAAATCATTAATAAAATGCTCAATCTATCCTGAATGTTTTTTTTTATGGCCCGTAGAGGATGGCTTTTATGTTTATAACTGGCTGTTCCACCCGTGAACGAGACACCTATGGTAGGTAGATAAAATGTTGTATTGATTTCAGATTAAAAAGTGACATTAGTCAAACTATTTCGAAGTTCCACGATTGCCGACATCTGATATTAACTTAGAAATGGTTAAATTATCTATCCTCGAGTACTTTTTGCACGATATCTATTGTGCTTGAACAAGAAAACAAAGTTATTTAGATGTTTCGTGACAAAACGTTCAAGTAGTACTTACATTTGTATTTGATTTTATATCAGTGTGAATATTGATTCCAGCAAAGTGTTTCATTTTAAATAAAATTGATAAAGAATCTCCACATATAGATAGACAGATATAATAGAAAAATATACCGTAATAAAAAAGGCTTTCAGTTTTAAAACATTAGATAAGTTCCTTTTTAGGACTCTGCTGTTTTACGAACTCCTGTCTTATAAATGACACTTGAAAGCTTATAAAATGACTGAGAGACTAAACTTGTTCTTTGCCGGAGAATTCACGGGAAAATAAAATAAAAAAAATAAAAACGATATCCCTCTATCTAACTAAGCCAAAAGATTCACTACATGCAATATACATTTAGGTTACCCTTGATACTATATTCAGTTCACAATATTCACGACACAAACATAGAAGCTCACTATCAAGTGGTTTGGGGTGTGTTTTTGATATATCGTAAAACCACATTTTTATTTCAAAATAAACTCGTAACATCCTCTCTACGCCATTTTACCCATTCACACGGTCCGAACATCAAGTATTTTCTTCAACAAAAGAAGTGTAACATAGCAATTAAAACCAAGTTGCACAGTTGTTAATATTTTGTTTTAGACCATAAACAAAATTTCCACTCTTTCCATTGTTATCGATTCCACGCACGATTATCGAGAAATCGTTAATGCAACAATCGATAAAAAGTAATAATTCAGTTTCCCATTGTAGTGACTTACAATACGAATAAAATTGCAGTGTCGTACTATACGCCAACATTGTCATCATCATCATCGCCCTCAACGCTCCTCTCGGGAGCACAGGGCAGAAACCAGCCTCCTCCATTCAGAGCGTCTCTGTGCCAATTGCGTCACCTCTTTCCACGACATTCCTTGCGCTCTGATATCGTTGTCATAGGAACGGTGTATTGTGAAAGAGGGACGCCCGGGCTGACAGAACCCCTGCGGACGGAAGAACAGTGCTCTTTTTGGCCAACTATCATTAGGCATTCTCAAAACATGTCCCAGCTAGGACCATCGTCTCTCCTGTATTACGGAGATTACAGGTCTCTGCTGGGTGCGCCGGCGCACAGCATCATTTGTAACATGTTCATACCATTTGACATCCAAAATCCTTCGTAGACACTTGTTTTCAAAGCTTAGTATCTTCCGCTCTGCCAATATTGTAATTTATTTTATTTCCCGATTCTGAAGTGAATGTCTTCATGCATTTACCTTGACGCTGTGTCTCTTGCATCGTCTACATGAAGGATCGAGTGCCACTTCCTCTTACTACCTCATTCTTCCAATTCCTCATACCTGCTCATTCTATATGCTCATTAATAATATTCTATATGCTCATTAATAATATTTAATTTACATGATTTTTTCATTAAATACTCAGACAGTCACGTGTCTGAGAACCATTCTTCTCAGCCACATATTTTTTCTTAGCCATCCTGGCCTTTCCTTATCTTTCCAAATATAATTCAATGCACAAAGGGGCAAATTTATCACTGAAATACGATATATATATATGTATATATATATGTATATATATATATATATATATATATATATATATATATATATATATATATATATATATATATATATATATATATGGACAATTTGTAAAGCGCCGTTTACTCATAACATGACCTCAAGGGCGCTGTATATCGTATCCATCACCCGAAACTCCCAGCAAAAAGGTGTGTCTTCAGCCCTCTTTTAAAACTCTCTCCATTCACGATATCTTCTAAAGAAATAATCTCTCAGCTTCAATATTGAATATTCAACTTAAATCTCTATATAATAAATTTTCACCGTCTTAAAATTATTGCTGACAATCAATAGCGGTACTAGTTATCTTGTAATAATTATTCAATGCAAATGTTTGACCCCTATTAACTCCAACCATCGATTTAAACGCATTACATGCAAACCATTCAACACTTTCCGAATAACAAATTACTTTATATTGTTAACAATTATAATAAACCAGTAAAAATAAGTATACAAGACAACACAATTAAATTAAGTGCATAATGTTAATTATTGAATGTATTGTGTACAATATAAAACAACGAATTAAAAGAATTAATGTGTTCATTAGCATGTGTCAATGAAACAATAAAATTAAGTAAAGAAACATGTATGCATGTTTTTGTTTTTAAATGTTTTTAATCCATTGTTTCACGTAAACAACATCCTATTGCAACTAAAAAGTAATGCACAATTTTATTTTTAAGCAGTTTTGCTAATTAGGTCCTAAAAAGAATACCACTGATAAATTCACTGAATTTTAATCAAACTTCAAACTTATTTTATCATTGAAAAGTGATGAGCTTAAAAAAACTCTCACTGCAATTTTCTCACTTGATAATATAATAAACATCGGTTAAATAAATCATACTATTTTCTGAAATTCGTTTGTTTTTCTTCTTGAAATTCAATTCTATCGTCAAGCTGTTTTTAAAAAATAAATTCAAGAAAAATGGATCACGTAAAGATAAAATTTCATTGTTTTTATGTTTGAACATTTATCTATATGTTTTGTTGATTTCATTTTCTACGTCTTTATCATTAATAAAATATTTAATCAATCAAATAACTATTTAAAAACGTGTAGTTATAAAAAAAAAGAATTAAGCTGCTTTCCAAAAACTAAAATGATATGTTCGCTTGTCAAAATGCGACATGACATGCGTGTCCGTAAAAAGAAAATAATAAAATGTGTTTATAATGGTTGTGAAAGGTGATGTTGCCATTATTGGCTGGTAGAAATTTGTCATATTTATAATATCTATTATTTCACCTGTCATTATTTTCTTTTGATATTTTTATTACTCATAATGAGCGACAGTAATAAAATAAATAATATTGTAATGAAAAAACGTACAAAAAATGTAATATTCGAGAAGCTTGTCTTAACAATTGTATGATGAGAAATGATAAGTGATATTTTAAACCATGTATCTGCTGTTGTAAGTTCAACCATTATTTAAATTAAGTTCTTTTAATGTTGTTATAATATACTTAATCTCAATAAGCTTAGGCCTTAGGCTTCTGGTTCTATGTATAGCCTAAAATATTGTTATGTCAAGAAAATGCGGGATTAAAAGTGTGTTTCTTTCACAACAATTATTAAGAGATTAAACTTTCATTCTCAATTTAGCCTGTGGGTGTATCTCCTAAAGAAACGACAAATAGCTTGCGGAAAAAAGTTGACATAGACGCATTGAAATCAGCCCACATATATTTCCTTATATGAAAGCTACTAGGTGAGGCGTTATTAAGTTATAATCATTCTATGTAATTATTCACTGTTGGATTATTGATGTTTTTAATAAAATTAAAGCCTAGGCTCATTTAAAAAACACTTCCTTGGTAATTGATGAATGACTTTCTTGTAATAATAAATAAATCTGACAGTTTATTTTGTGCCGTATTTTGAAAATATCACTTAAAAATCGCTATTCAAAATCAGTATCCACGTCCATTATTAATTTAACAATAAGATATTTTATAATGTCCTTAGTTTGCATAACTCTGAAGGTTTCATTCATATTCTGATACAAAAATGAAGAAAATTAAGAAGAAAATAATTTATTATGTCCGTATTATATAATAAGGAACATTTAAAATTTAATATGAGGTTTTTCATTTTCGTCTTTTTGAGTCCATCGTTGTGCATAGTATTTCCACAAATCCGTTTTAATTTTCTTCCCACTATTCTCTTTATGAGTACTTCCTTCCATCAAAATAAAAAAATAAATGCATGTTGAATACATAGTAGGTACGTATAAAGTTAATTTGCTTCAAACGTAACACATTTATATAATATGTCCGAAATAACATGAGACTGACAACCACCATATATAATACTAGATCAAATAATATATTTTCATTGATGCGTTTATACTCCAATTCACATATATTTTCCGAGAAAATATCTAACATTTTATACTCTTCCATTGACACCACTATTTTCATGTCATAAACAATTTTACAAGTTGTCATTTTACTCAACAGCAATTAGTAGGTACCGCATAGAATCTGGGTCTTGAGAATCAGTACTCGTCTTTAGTGTAACAATAATTGTATTAAAATGACAATTAAATTATGTTATGATACACGGTGTCTATAAGAATAATTCTTATTATATCTCGACCTATGAACTCTGCATGAAATTATTATACTTCAATATAATAATAAAACAATATGATACATTTGTAGGTACAATGTGATTCAGATCATCTCTTTTGTACTTATTATCTGTGTACTTTTACGCATGATGCATTCACTAAGTTAACACAAATAACTAATAAGAAAACTCATAACAGTTAGTCTGTAGGCAAAACGAAATGAAATACTTTTAATGTTCTGTATTTTGAATATCAGTAAGTAAAGATACTGACATTCATTATACAGTATAAACACGAAAAAAAAATGGTTTTGTCAGTAATGCCGTCTGATGTCAGTTGGTTGGAAATTCATGTTTTTTTAATGCTTTCATTTAATATTAAACCAAGATTGAATAACATACTTCTATGCATACTTTATTTGAATTCTGCTTTTCACTAACGTCATCATCACAATACAGACAATATTGGTTTTTGTAAAAGATATTTGAAGTCTATTTGTGTATACATAAAATGTTAAAATTTGATAGAAGATAGAATAAAGTCACCTGACAATAGATTCTATTCACTTACTTATATGACGCAAATTTGTATTATGAAATGTATCTTACAGACGTATGTATTTATTCTTCTTCTTAACGTGTCTTGTCGGGTCCCCTCGACGTTGACGACCAACTGGAAGAAATATTCTTCCTGTTCTGGACAGCACGAAACAGCTCCTCCACACCTCTCATCCCGATCCACTCCCAAATGTATCTATAAAATTACTAAATTCATTTGGTTACTGCTTTTAAAATAAATTGTTTTAAGTTAGTCAAGAAGCTTAACAACATAGATACATATAAAACAAAGAAGTGAAAATTATTACAATATGAGTTTTATAAGGAAGTACAAATAAATCATTTTGTATTGTACAAGACATAACAAACTATCTTCTTTTATTGTAACATGTAGCAGCAGTTTTATTATTCCTCTTTGTTAATGTTGGTGTTTTACGTTTTGATTGATTTATTTTGTCATAAAATAGTTTTTACTTACCGTGTATTGTTAGTACTGTAGCGTGTACAGTTATAACATTATTACTACATGTGTTTCTAATTAGTAGGAGATACAACATTTTAAAAGAAACACTTAGATATTTTATATGGAACACTATAAATCTAAAGTAAACCAATATTTATGCATACATTGAGGTAAAATTATTTAGTTATGTATGTTTTGTAGAGCACATGAGGGTAATATAGGGATCTTCACTGGTTTGCTTATTGCTAAATATGTAATAGACCATTGTAATTTTTGTATCAACTGTATGTATCCTGTAAAATTGAAATAAATAAATAAATAAATACTGTTTTTAAAATTTATGAGGTAAGTACGTACATTAACGAGTAGAGACGTCTTGAATAAAAATCCACGTTTTATTTTTCAAATTATAAAATCTATTATTTAATTCTATCAATTCAATAAAGATTTTAGACCGTAGCATGAATGTTTGTTTGAAAAAAATACGTGTTACCTAAATAATAAAAATCACAGCACAAAAGACATCTTCAAATATTCGAGCATAATACTAATTGTAATAACGCTATTTCGATCCAACAAAATTCATGCCATATTGACAAGTTGATTGCCTGGAGGCAATATCTTTCAGCTAACCAAAGCATATTGTTGCTTCCTGTGGAAAGGCAAAGTGAATCGATCGTTTGCAATAATTGACTTAGATTTAATATATATTTTTTTAAAGAAAAATGTGAAAGCAATTTACCTTTATTAAAAAAAATTGATAACATTTCAACATGAAACTCAATAGAAAAAAAAACTCAATAAAAAATTAAATTTGTATATATACCTACCTACGTTTGATATTTGTTTGGTATGGTAGAGGTTATACCTTTACTAAATCGAAATTTGAAACTGAATTTGACTTCAGTATAACTCTCAGAACACATTCTGTATCTAGAATATATTTTTTTATAGATTTAAATTAATTTATCCACTTATGTGCTTGGTATAATTACCAAAAAAAATATGTGTATGTACAATTTAAAAATTAAATCTATGTAGTTCATAATACCCCACTGTACAAAGATTCATACAAAAAAATACACATTATATTTCAATGTCAAAAAATATTTCAACCGTACAAATACTATATCATCTAGATTTCCCCAAAGGCTACAATTTATTTAGTACTAACTAATAATTATTAAATTATTATAACCATAGAAGCATTATAACAATAATAATTTACAAATTAAATGCCGACATACAATATGATGTGCTTTTGCAGTGACATACATACTGAAATAAAAACAATGCTATTATTTTAATACTCTTTATTGAAGCAAATTACACTAGGTACATGATAGCACAGTCGAATTGTATGTTGTATTATTATCTACTATTTCTTGTTCTAGAATCCACATATTATTACACACTGCGATTTTGTTTCATTATTTTAACTCAAATTCATACAATCACACAGCGCAGTGGAAAAGATTAATACATGAAGAAAATTATCGTAATTAAATTCGTATCAGGTAGCGATATAGTTTTTTTTTTAAATTACCTATCTACGTTGTAGCGATTCGCTAGGAAATTTAGAAATTGAAATTACTAAGTTTTCTCTTCTATATTGTAGGTTAACAATACACGCCACGATTTATGTGTAATGTAAAGGTTTTTATAAGTAAAATATATGGTTGAATTTCTACATCTAAGCTTTTTTCACATTTTAAGTGATGTGAAGTTTCTTAAATAAAAGGGTAATTGAATTTAAGTTCATCACAGTCCCAGATTCATTGAAAGATGATGTCCATCTTCGAGATTATCAAAAACATGCACAAATTCCAGATATACTTACCTTATTTGTAATGTCAGATCACGCGAATATAATCAGTAATTACATGCAATATTCTATCCTCCCGAGGAAGCAATACTGCATAATGTTAAAGCAGTCAGTCACTAACAGTAGGACTGCACGTTATTGAGATAAGCAGTCGCTAATAGTAGAACTACCAACATAATTTAAACACTAATAATATAGGTATATGGAAATTCCTGTACTTAATGCTAATTTATTTAGATGTGACATTGCTTGATTGCTTTGAGCTTAGGAATAGTATTATTTGTGAGAATATGTTGAATCTAAAGAGCTTTCTGTTCATTATAAACGTGTTTGGAATTGTAGGTATATAATACGCATTATGGTTCCTGAGAAAGACAATCAAAATTTAAATCACTTGCATTATAAAGAATACCTACCATATTTTATTATGAAAAATGATGGAATGGATCCACCATCATTCAGTGCTAATAATTGAGTTACCGATTACCGTGATATTCCTAAAGCTCTAGTGTTGGTAGATTGCATTAGATTATCATCTGGGCCAGATCATGGTAACATGTAGAATACCGTCTTCATTTATATTTATGCCATTTTATGCCATTTTTGCCATATTACATTTATGCCACTATTTCACTATGTAATATTGTAACCAATGTACAGTAAAGAATAAAATATTAATAATAATAATAATATTTTCCCTAGGTATGGGGGAGTCAGTGAAAATACAATACAGGCCATACAGAACGATCTCTGCTAAATGAAGTAAACAGGTCATAATATATATTGGAAATCAGTCGGTACATTCAAGTTTTTTTTTAATGAATTGATAAAAGAACCTTATTCTTTTTTAAATAATATATATTATCACGTCTGTTCCTCCAGAGCAAGTGTGAGAAACGCCATGTGTCCTGCGTAGCGCGGAACGGCCCTTCTACACTTCTATTTTCTGTCCACTCCTAGATTTTCCTGAACTAGGAGCCCCTCTTCCAATTGCTCTATGGCCCTCAATCTTTGTAGACACCCAAATAAATTATTTATAATAAAAAAAAACATAAAGTGCGTGTTTTTTCTTCGAGAATAATTTGCTCACACAAATGTTCACTGAGGTGATTAAAAATGCAAGCAGCGAGATGATTTAGAAACAATAACAGCAAATCAACATACATGACATGTCTAATATAATCGTAAAAAAAACACAGATTAATTTCAAGTCGCATGCTATCATGATAATATTTTAATAAATATTATGAATGATGGTAAAAATACTTATTTACAAGTATAATACAGAGTTTTTGATGAGAATGTTAATAAGTCATATTATTATGATGTGAATTATTGTTAAGTATTGTAATCATATTCTTTGGATGTGAAACTTTCATCAGATTTCACACATTTATTATGATTTTATACACAAACCCTTCCAGCGTGCACTATTGTACTTTTACTGTACAAAACACTATTAAAATTTTTGTCGCTATGGAAAATCGTGTATAACGGTTTTTTTTACATATCTAATGGAAAAGTTTACAAACCTACACCTGCGAGAATTTTTAATGAATTTTAATTAATCTTCCACCCATCTCAATGTCTTACCTTTTATTGACACGAAGAAGATAACTTGTTTGTTTATTGCATTCAACAAAATTGCTCGTTAACCCACTCGTGTATAATATATTTTGCACTAGGTAGGTAAATTAAATTTCACTTCAAACCATCTTTATGTTACAACAAAATTATCAACAAACTACATTATACTTATATCCCGTGGAGCACCCGGTAAAGAATCGGTATCCCACTTTTCTCCGTAAGTTTTCAACTGTCCTGTAAAAGGCGGGTGTTCGAAAAAAAAAAAAGACATTTTACATCATTATTCAGCGATGCGGCTTGCCACCCATCCTAAATCTCTTGATTTTATATTGGCGTGGAGAGGAAAGCTTGAATATTTATTATATGCAGCTGCTCTGCTGGCTACACCACTTGTGGGATGTGCCGTGATGGTATGATATGGTATTGTAGCATTATACTTAGTGGACAAAGACAAGAATATTGAAACACACATACATACTTCTACGATTGAACAATAATATGTTTTGGAAATGAACAATTAGAATTGAATTATTGAGACATAAAAAGTTTTAATGATACATTATATAGTTGCAAAAATATTAAAAGCAGTAAAAATTATTATTCATTATGTAATTTGGTACGTAATTATTTAATGAAGTATAAAAAAAAACTTCACTTGTTCACATGCACATAACTTAGCTTGCAGATTAATTCTCACACATGGTGGTTTAATTGTTATTTATAAAATAAATATAAAAGTTATTTTATGATAATACTAATAATATAATAAAACAAAATATCATATTATAGTTATAATCATAATAATAGGCAATAATTCATTTTTATATTCGTCTGTCTTGGACAGTTCCTCAAATTATATAGCGATATAAAGAGATTTAAGAATTATTTTATTAATTATATAATTCAATTTAGATTATGTCTTGTTTTGCCAATGATGCCTTGAGATACATAGACGTACGATCGCCGTTTTCGTGAGTTAATTTCTGTAAATCTATTTTTTCATTTTTCGTATTTAATAGTTAAGTTCGTTTCTTTCTTTCTTTTTGTCTTCTGTTTGTCTCTTTATAGGGTACTACTTACAGAGAAGACATCGAAAAGGTATAGCACATCCTCCCCTAATTTGGATTTCATCATGAGTGAGTGAGAGTCATACTCTTGGCTGGATTCTACACGCCACACTAATATTAGTTCTTTATAAATTGAAATGAAAATCAAAATATATTCTTTTGGTGACATTATTAATTTGCGGGACAGTTCGAAAGCTTCCACTCTTATCGTCAGGTGATTATCATCTGAAGATGAGAATGGGGGATTTCGAAAGCCAACTCGCAAATTAATTTATCCAACAGTGGAATAACTAAAAAGTTTTTTTCATTCAACCACGTCAGTCGATAAATTAAACTTTATTAGTACCTATATCAAAAACTTAACTTTTCTTACTAATCAATACATTTGTTTTCGCCCTGTTTTCCTTAATTATTTTTTACTGTTAAATGCATACTCTATATCATACGATTTGATCCAAAAACTCAACAATAAAGATTATTTATGTAAAATTTCTATAGCTTTCATCCGCAACAAATATTCTTCTGTCCTTAACAGTCTCATGAAGACTACTTTTATAATAACACTTCATGGTCTATTTACATCGCATTCCTATCACTATAGTATCATTACTGTCACAGAAAAGATATTCTGCAAATTCAGTTATCAATATGATTTGTTTGAACTAAAGAAATTTCTTTATGAGCACGTTATTCTTGACGGTTAGACATGAATAATAAGTTATTTTAACAATAAAGTATTTCTTGTATAAGTATAACATAGGTATGATTATAACTACAAGTATACTTTGTATGTAGACTTCCCTGTTTCTCATAATTCATATGTGAAATATCTCACAACTTATTCATACATAGTAATGAGAATAATTAAAGTATCATATTGCAGTATATACATCGGTATTTTCTTATACATATTTACTTCTTACAATTTTTTATTTGTACTGCAGTGGATAATACGTGACAATCACAGGCAGTAATAGTAATTAATCAAATTTCTTCCATATATGTAAATAGTTATGCTTTCTATAATAAAAAATACATTCTTTATATAACTTACATAACTTACACCTGTTACACCAATTTTCATAAAAACATGCAAAACAATGAAATAATCAATACGTTTTATGTTTCAAACAAAATATTCAATTATTTTAAAATATTTAGACCTTTATATTATGTTTATCCTCAAATATTTATTTAGGACAATTCTGTACTTATTATCATTTATATTCTTTACGATTTATTCATCCATTACTACCACTTGTACTTAGGTAGTTTGTTCACGAGAGATGGGAAGTGTGAAAGCGATATTGAAAGGAGAAAAGTTGCTGGCAATAAGGTAAATGGTGCAATCCGACCAATAATTGCAAATAGAAACATATCCACCACAGCTAAAAGGTTGGTGCACTCTGCTATCTTGGTGCCAACACTTATGTATGCAAGTGAGACGTGGACATGGTTAAAGAAGGATGAAAGTGGCATAAATGCAGTGGAAATGAGATCGTTGAGAAGGATGTGTGGTAAAAGTCTGAGAGATCGTGTGCGTAACATTGATTTACGAAAGGAATGTGGAATGAAAGTTGGTGTAATAACAAGGATGAATGTAAATAAGTTAAGATGGTTTGGGCACGTGGAAAGAATGAATGAGGACAGAATGACTAAGAAGATATATTTGTCTGAGAGGAATGGTGCTCGGAGACGTGGACGTCCGAGGATTAAATGGCAAGATCATTTAAATCAAATCCTACAGGACGGTCACGTGTTGAGCACATTGAACAGGAGAGCATGCATGAGGAATTGTATGACTGTGACGGAAGCGAAAGATGTATGCAAAGATAGAAGGAAGTTGCGCTCGATCCTTTCTGCCTACCCCGCGAGGGAAGCGGCGTGATGGTATGTATATATGTATGTATACTACCACTTGTGTCAACACTTGAATCTTTTCGTAAATAATAAAATACAACACTGTAGGTACTAACAATCCTTTAATTCTTTAAAAGGTAAGTAAAACTAGTAATAATATTTTCCGTAGACAAACAGTATTAACCTTATGCACTTCCCTGGTTAAGTCAATTCCCAGTTCAAATATGTACCTATATAAGTAAGTTCATTACAATAATACATAATATTTATTTACTAAGTGCAGCAGTGAGAGTAAAGCCATTTCCAAGAAAAGCTACACTACTTACTACAACAATAATAGTACATACCTACCAGAGGCGTACTTTCCATTCATGCTAAAAGACACCGAATGCCAATAATGGCAATGGCCTTTTTTTCATGCGCGCAAAATACTATAGGACATAGCTTAGCAAAAATATTAGAGTCGGCTCTCTTAGTCCTCGTCCTCCAAGTTCTCCGGTCCCCTGCCTCCTTCAAACGCGGCTCGGCTTCAATCAGGTCCCTAGCAATTGTAGACATCCAGGTGGTCACTGGTCTGCCTGGTCTTTTGGGTCCTATTATACCCATATCCATAATCTTTTTATCATATTATTATTGAAACTTCCACGGATATGGTCATTTCTAACCCTGTTCAACCTTGTTACACCACCAGCCCATCTGAGCATAGAAAAAATACTACAATCTTAAATTATTTTTTTTAAGACTTACAGATTTCGAATTGACATGCAATAAATTGATACCTCAAATTTCCCTGTTGCAAAATTTCCCGAACCCTATTGATATTGGATAAATTAGAATCTTAAATTTCTTTACTACCGCAACAATTTTTTTTAAATCCTTCTAAAACTAGATAAAATTTCATATTTAATTTCTATCACTCGACAATTACATATGCGTACACTGAGAAAAATACTAACGAAATTTCACAACGAATCATTGGTACGTACTATCAGATTAGGACCAGAGATAGTACAAACGATTCATTAGTGCAAATCTATAACATTAACTTGTCGCAAACAAAATGTTGGTAAATTTACCAACGTTTTGTTTGCGACAAGTTAATATACTAGATTTGTACTAATGAATCGTTCGTACTATCTCTGGTCCTAATCTGATAGTACGTACCAATGATTCGTTGTGAATATTTTTCTCAGTGTACGAATCATCAATAACTAATATCATTCGGAAAGAATGACCAACATCAAATGTTTGGTACCGCCACTGCAAGCGCCTACGTGTAATGAAATTCTTGTAGGAAAACGTTTGAAATATAATACTCATACATATTATTCGCAATATTCTTTTATTTCTTTCTTCTCAGTCCTCTAGGTTCATGTTAGTAAGTTTAAAATACTACCTGATAAATATGTTAAATGCATGTTGAAAGTTTGTGCTATTTTTAATTGTAATATACTACATAAATTATAATGACATACTATTATTTACTTACATGTCTCTGAACTTACACATAGGTCGTCGCTGTTCATAATTGATTTTGACTGCCGAAATATCGTTTAGTGTACACTTAATTTTTAATGGATTTAACAAGTTTTTGAATTCTTGAGTAGAGTAAATAATGTTATTTAAACATGCATTGCATTTTATGAGGTACTTTTACTTGTTTAAACACATTCGTGTGGCGGCGGTAGTCGGTAGTCGAGATTCAACATTATGTTAATGAAATTGTAATAATGGTAGCGTGCTGGTTTCGTGACTGCGGTTCGGTGACTCTGCAACCCGTTGATGAAAATTAGACAACAAACGCGTTGATATCTTCGCTTTGTGATCTCCCAATTCGTTTACCATTTTAATGAGCTTAATACATATGTTATAATATTACGAATACATATGTTAACTTAAAAATAAACAATTTTGTTTAGTTAATTTCCTCACTTAAAAAATTCTATGCAGATACGCTATATGTAGAGTACCTGTAAAGTATTTAGGCTCGAGCTTTGTTTAAACATGTGGACCGTTTGAACAACTTACAACAATGTGAGAATATTACCTACTATCAAAAATTATATTTTTTGTATTACGAAAATATAAAAAGCGATATAAGAAAATAATATAAATTCCTATTTGCACTGTTTTGTCGAATAAAGAAACCTACACAGGGTTAAACACAAGACAGTTTTTTATTACATAAATGGGTAGTGTATATCTATCTATCTATCTACAAGTATATATACCCTCACGCCATGTCCTAAGTAGGGTAGGCAAAAAAACGGAACATCATAACATAGATCTCTTCCTACATACTTCTTTCGCTTCCTCTACATTCATCCAGTGTCTCATACATGCACGCCGATTTCTCTTACTCAACACTGGTGTATATTTACCACAATGCATGCTATAATATAATATAGAAAATATCGTTTTGCCTGGTGGGATCTTTTTTGTTTAATTGTGTAAGTATTTTTACTCTGTTTGTATTGTATAAAATTGAAATATTTTTTGTTACTTCTAATACCATGTATATTATAAAACCAGAATAAAAATAAAAGTAAATAATAAATAAACATACTTAACTATCAAAATTAATTTAAATCCTCTATAATATGTACAAACTAATTTGAGTACAAAGAATCACTCCCTTGATAATAAATATAAAAGTACTCTGCAATTTCTAATGAACACTTATACCTACATAATGTAGGAGTATGCGTCTGTGCACTTGGATACATCGCTTACTTCAAATAACTACTACTATACTACTATACCATCACGGCATATCCCACAAGTGGGGTAGCCAGCAGACCAGCTGCATATAAGCCTTCAAATAAGCCTTGCAATTATGCATTTAATAACTTAATCATCTTCTTAATCCAGAAGTGGTTTATAGTATAATTTATACCACCTACATCTATTTACGATAAAGTAAACTTAAGTTAACTTCTCGTACGTACTAATATTATAAGCTCTTAGAACTTTCGCAGAACACAGGATGTAATATGTAGTTAGAGTAGTGAAAAGTTAGTATGTGGTAGACTTCTACGAAGATACAACATGGTAAACACGAAACCTTGTTTACATTGTACACATTTAATCCATAAGTTCCATGTAAAAGTACATGCACGAGCTTTAGACCACCGTGTATAATATTTTACACGATTCGCTTTCACGATTTTTTTTTCGTATTATTCATCTAAAAAACGGAACTACTAGCAATAACAATTATTTACATTTCCGCTAGGAATTTTGTGGGAATTGGTGACAACTGGCGCAAAGACGGTCTATGTGAAGGTAGACTGTTTTCTGCACTATGCTCCTGGGAAGAGCGTTAAAGGGCGATTAGATAAATCAAAGATTTGTAGATTCTACTTTTGATATTTATGCGGTTAACCTTAGGTATTTATATCCACATATATGTATTTATTTATTGTGTACACTTGAACACGTGTTTTTTTTCAATTTGTTTGAATTCTTACCTTGTCCAGCAACATACTTAATAGCTATGTGTGAAAACTAACAGGTTCATTGTATTTGACACGAGAGGGCCATATTATCACAGCAAATCTATACGCATAAAAATTATGAACATATACCTAGTTTACTTTAAATATACAATACTCGAACGAAGTAATAGTATATGGAGAACAGTAAAATTAGAACGACAGAATGCAGATGGGAGAGGTAAAAATCGATTATGTCTACTTATTACGCAGTAGGTAAATGGGGTATCAGTGATATCTATGTATATTTATCTATGTCAATTTTTGAAAAAAAATAAATAAATATACATTATTATGAAAAAAACTTTTCTTTTTTCATATGTATCTTTTTTCATACCTATCTTCGCTAATGGACTTACTGCATAAACTTAAGATACCGCTCGTCCTTCTTGTATCATAAAATCAAGACATTCAGGATAGATGGCATATCTATTCACTGAATAAAATAATTTGTTAAATGTGTTATATACAACGTTTTATATGATTCACCTATGTATAAGTATTTTATCTTTTAATTAGAGGAATTTGAATGAACAATAATCGAATACGCTTATTAATTGATGCCTGAGGCAATATAAATATATTTCATTCGTAGTGTTAACTGTAGCCAACTAATTATCTTCTTTTATATTAAAGCTTATAGTTCTCATCATGTACCGTTGGTTCAGAATACTGCCGAAATAATAAAACGGATTCAGTGAGTACCTACCTATCCACTTAGTATCGGTACTTGTAGATGACGTATCCAGTATTTTTTCTAGTCAGTATATAAAAACATCATAATATAATATTATATACGTAATATTAACTTTTATGCGTACTCATCATTGTCCAGGTTTAAGAGAATACCGCAGTTTTATCTAAATGATTCACGATGAACGTTTTTCACAATACACTGTTCTTATGACAAAGAAAAATATGAGAAATTTTATGGGATAAGAAGATTCAATGGGCGCAGAATTATTTCGAATGGAAGTTGAACGTTCCCACCTAATAATAATGACATTGCTAAGGATTTTTTTGCATTTCGCATTTAACTCATATCAGATTAATTTACTTTCCTTATTCCTTACTCTATTTCTCTTCCTTCTTAGCGGTCGCATCCTTACTTTTAACATTTTTAGCTCAAACCTCAAATTTCTTTTTATCTAGGTACTTATATATATAATGAGTTACAATCCATTGGATTGGTCTGCAACGAGTTTTGACTTATTTCTCCACTCCTCCCTATTCTCAGCCAGTCTCTTCAACTCCATATATGAGCCACAGCTCATGTCCCTCTTCAGTTGGTCCATATAGGCGTCTCTCGGTCGACCTCTGCCATTTGTGCCTTCGGTCCTGCCCTCTGCGATTGCGATGAGCAGTCCTGGGTGCCTGATGTTGTGGCCAATCCAATTAGCTCGTTGTTGGCAGATTCTTTTGAGGAGTTGCCTTTTTTTCGCCAACCCTGGTTAACACTTCTTCGTTTTCGACGTGTTCCGACCAATGAATCTTCAGCATGCGTCTATAACACCACATTTCAAATGCCGCTAACCGTCCGCTTTCCCTCTTACTGATGGTCCACGTCTCGCATCCATATAGCAGAATGCTCCACACAAAGGCTTTAGTGAGATTCTTCCTCACGCTTAGATCAATATTAGGGGATTCTAATATTTTGGATTTTTTGTTAAAGGCAATTCGTGCCTGGTTTATTCTGCTCACAATTTCTGATTTGGAGCGTCCGTCCTGGTTTATTCTGCTGCCCAAGTACACGAATTCTCTTACTTGTTTGATGCTCACTCCATTTATGGCAATGTTCGCAGTCGCTTCCTCCCTTCCAACGACCATACATTTTGTTTTATCTTTATTTATTTTCATGTTGTACTTTGACAACAGTATACTTTCCATTTTTCCTAAGGCTTCGTTCAGCTCCATCTCGGAGTCTGCGAGCAGTGCTATGTCGTCAGCATATCTAATCATGTCAACCTTTTTCCCATTTATTTTTACTCCTGTCCAATTCTTCATTTCTTCTCTGAGTTCATCAATAGCTTGCTGTATATAGCAGTTAAAGAGTGCTGGCGACATTGAGCATCCCTGTCTTACACCTTGTTCTACTCTCGCTTCTGCGCAGCTCTCTCCGCTTTTAATTACAGCCATTTCATTCTTGTATAGGCTCCAGATTGCTCTTCTGTCCTTATAGCTCATTCCTATCTGGTTTAGAGTCTTAAAAAGTTGTTCCCATTCTACTTTATCGAATGCTTTTTCTAGGTCGATGAATGCTACATACGTGTTTCTATTCACTGTTATTCTCTTTTCAAGAACAAGTCTTAGACTCAGAATTGCATCTCTTGTACCTGTCTCTTTGCGGAATCCAAATTGATCTTCTGAAAGTGTTTCGTTTATTTTATTTTCCGCCCTTTTCATTATAATGTTGGTGAGTATCTTAGAAGCGTGTGATATCATGCTTAATGTTCTGTGTTGTTCGCACTTTGTCGTGCCTGTTTTCTTAGGTAGCTAGGTACTTAAACATATTTTAATATTTCTTTGACTCCATTGTGAGCATTAAATATACACTCGTCAATTTATTATCGACGTATTCATACAAAATACCATACGAAACATAATACCTTTTCTATTTGGTCATTTTAAATGTACCTACTTGTATAATGGACAAACGTTATTTTACAAGTAGATAGTATGTGGGAAGTCAAGTTGCACTTGAATCTGGTTTTCTTGGTATGATATATACTTATTTGTTACGTAATAAGAAACATCTCAAATTTATTATTACGTTTGAAATGATGTAGTAGTGTCTACGTTATTAAATACTTATAAAACGTTTAACTTTACGACAACTTTTTCGATATCTAAGGGAACATAAATTATTAGGAATATAATAGTTTATGTGTAAGAATAATTAAAGACGATAGAATTTAAAGTTATAAAAGAACAGGTATTTATAATATTATTATAGCAATAAAACATTACTTCCCAGTTAAAAATATGTGCTTTTCAAATAGATTAAATGTAGATAAGGGTTTTTTTTTGTTATTGCCCAAGACAAAAATGCATATCTTCAAGTGATAGTCCTCGTCTGGAAGAACTGACAAAATATTGGAAGAGTAAAGGCGTTTGAATAGTATAATGTCCGTATTGAATACGTAATACGGATTGGTAAATATTTCGTATTGTATTTATAAATACAATCATTATGAACTATCGTTTAACTGAAAGTGTTAAACGATAGTTCGTAAAAAATACTTTTTACCCCAAGAATAATTCTGAGTAGTAAGAGGACCCTTTGTCATAGTAAAATAATGCTATGATGACACGTTATTACAGTATCATGATTTTTTTTTCATAACACGAAACGACTCTGAATGAAAGATGATGGTGATGATATCGGTTGATTTGTTTCTTTGGCGTCGTTTTACGATCATTCGACCGTTACAAGGGCTCATTTTACTTCTAAAACTTCTTAGAAAGATAATTTTCATCCATTCATTCAGAAGAAAGCAACGAAATAATAACGTAGCGAAAGACTTGAATTTGTTCCTCCACCTTTCATATCTAATATATTTCACAAAGAGAGGAAAAGAGATGTAGAAAATTCGTTCGTTCGCGCTATTTAATTAAAATAAAAATCGTTCTTTCAACTACAGACTAATTAGCAATGATTTTGTTTATTGTTATTTTCCCAACATACGTAGTAGTAATTATTATATAAATTTTGTTGTGTTAATTACTTTTAAATACTCTGGACGTTTCCAATTATCATCAAGAGACTTCATTATGTAACGTTATATTTATATTATTATAGTAATAATTACTATCAGAACAAAGAGAGTCTGGAATCACAAGTGGGTAGATATTATTAACTAAGAAAAAATGTAAGATTTCTTTGCACTTTGTTCGTAAGTATAGTAAAATAATTCAATGGAATCTTTAACAAAAAGTTGAATACAAACACAATTAACTTCCAGGTAGAAATGTAACAGTTATGGTACTTTTATATATGATGTAGGTATTATTCCTCTCAGCTTGCTATGGTGATAATAATTGAACCATTTGCTTATGATTGTGTATCGTTACATGCCATATTGAGCAAATCTCCGATTGTTACATAATTATATTATATAATAAAGATGTATGTGCTTAAATAAAATTAAGCTCTTTGGATCAAGTCGAAAATCAATAGAAATGTTACTGTGTGTATAGTAAATAAATTAATAAGTAATTATATAATATCAATAAATTAATTTATATAGTACGTAGAATGCGAAGAATGCCTTGGACCCATATGATAAGAAAGACTGATATTTTATACAGAGCCTATGCAAAATAGAGTACTTTTTACCACTGGTAAGCTCCGTAAAATATCATATTTCAACCAAGTAATAAGAGGCAACAAGTACACCGTACTTCATGAAGTTCAATATCGAAGGCCGCAGAGGGGTCAGCAAAAGACAACTCTCCTGGCTTAAAAACATTCAAAAATGGACCGGCGTCAGGACTGTGTGTATATAGTTTCACATATAGAGCTATATTATATAGATTAGAATCAGACAAAATAAATTATACCTTTTCCTATTTTTCATGACGAGCATTATCAAATTCTTCCTTTCTAATGCACGCATAACATTTGCTATTTAATATTAAAAATATATGTGCTAATATTGCACCAACAAAATTCTATATGAAATAAAAATTTAGTTCCAACATTTATATCTCGTGATAATAAACAAGTGATAAAAAGAGTATGTGTATATGTAGTAAACGCTAGAAACCTTATTAGAATACTGGAATACATTTAGGTATGTACCTACATAATATGCGAAGATAATGATGTGGGATTCGCACTGAAGCATATCTTAAAACACCTTCAATCTTAAAGTTCTTCATGTTGTTTATTATTATAATATTATTCTTGTTTTACTAGACCATTCTAAGACGTGATAACGACAAATCTCAACGGTAAATAATACTAAGATAACTTTAACTACTTTCATATTAATCTCCTTTAACACTTATTTATTTTTACCTTGTAAGATCGTTAGTTATTCACTTTTATAGTCTCGTTATAATTACTGAGGTGTAATTATTGTTGTTATGTAACGCAGTAAATGCATAATACAAAAGTTTAAACGTTTTGTTGAAAATCATTTGTTGGTATTTTACTCTTTATTAATTGAGAAATAAAATATGGTTATTTAGTTTTACAAGTACTTTATTGGAAAGACTCAAGTTATGACAAACTTCTGAAAAAGAATGGATGCACAATTTTCCGTTTTTGAGAGCATTCAATAATAAACAAACTACCTAAACCAATAAAAATATAAAAATTTGTTCGAAGCTTAATCTTTTATTGTATTTTTTAATATAAATTTTCAGGCTTCTAATCCATGCTAAATGTGTTATATTTTATATCTTGCATGTTAATATATTTTCTATAATTTTTCTTCATAAAACATCAGAGTGCAAAGCTTTCATAATATTTTAAGTTTAAAGATGTATCGAAACAGGATCATAAAACTGTCGACTGCATTTATTTGAATGTTAAGAATAACAAAGCAAATATAATTTAAATAGCAATATCTATTCTTTGTCATGGAAAACTCATGTTGCATATTTGCATCTTAACTCTTTGTTCATTGATTCTCTGCAATGTTTATTCGTTATAGAAGATCTAATGTTCTTTGTTTCTGAACTCTACACGGTTTGTATGATATGATATCAAATAAAATATTTAACACAGCATGTTATTATTTAACAAATCTACATATTAACGTTTAGTGAAGATTTTACGAGTTACAATAATGCACAAGTACATATCATTATTATAATATGATGTCTTGTACAATGAGAAGAATAATTATTACAATAAACATTCCGTGGTAACATTGGCATCAATCGAAATAAACATCAATATAAATATCGCGGTTACATCTTCCGCATACAAAACGAATATATTTATTTAACGATCAATAATGTTCTAGTCTGTGTGTGTGTGTGTGTAGCAGCATTAAGTCTAAAGACTGGGGATTTCGATGACACACAAATATTAAGATATTGATAAAACCGTCGACGTTTTCTAAATCATTGACCACACGTTATAATAAAGGGTGCAAAATTGGAAGTAGAAATTGATGTGAAATAAAAAAATATAAAATAACAAGTACCTACTACACCATCACGACATATACCACAAGTAGGGTAGCTAAAAGACCAGCTGCATGTAATAAATATGCAAGCCGTCTTCTCTGTGCTAACAAAAATTAAGACATACAGGATAGGTGAAAAAACCTCACCGCTGAATTTGAGATGTAATTTGTCTTTATTTTTGAAAACATCTGCCTTTTACAGGACACTCGAAAACTTACGGAAAAGAGAAAGAGACCAATTCTTTGCTGGGTGCTCCAAAATTGAAACGCAATATCTCAAATTCATAAAATATACCTACTCATTATTTTTTTAAGAATAAACTTCATTTGAGAGAAGAATGCTTCTAAATCGGACTTAACAAGAACAATTTGATTGATTACCAACACTCTATTTTAACAATTTATAATGACAATGGCAAATATAATAATAAGAATTTTACAAAGAGCCAGTCATTTTGAAAGTAAGCAATGTTGACATTCTCGTCCTTTTATGTTGTAGTTTAACAGTTTTTGAAAAACGTACACGTTAATATCTTGGGGCTAAATAATGCATAGTATTTTATTTTGTCAATTGATATATTGACCATCGATCTGCAGATAATAGCAATAATCGAAAAAAATCATCATCACTAAAGCAAAGTATTATTTATAACAAATAACATGACTAGTGATGTTTAAATTATAATACGAATAATAGGTATTGTATGATTGTGGAACATTAATATTCGATGCTCCGAACATTACAAAGGTACATACGACTCTTGCAAATATTGCTATTCAATATAGCAAACATTGAAACGGTATTGTTATATATTATTTATCTATGATCTGATTTGATCGCCATGATCAACAATCAAAGACAACAATAATAATATATGTAGACGCAATAACGTATTTTGGTCTTCTACGCATGCACCAACGTAATATTGAACTGTCAACGTTAGTTAATGTCACGCAGGTAATATTCGGCCAATGTCAAAAACATCGATAGTTTTTAGTTTTAGTGTATTTGTTAATTAATATTTTATATTTGATTATTTATAAAATTTACATACCTTGCATAAATTACAGATTATATTCGTCAATATCGTGTAAATAACTGTAATAGAATTTAATTTTGAATTCCTAAAATTTAGTCTACGCATCTCCACAGATAATCTATTACATATTTTTTTTCTTTGGTTTTATCTGTGGCTATAAATTTGGAATAAATTCATTAATCTTTATATTTTTATTCTATTTTCAAATTTACACCATTCGCAAATTCAAAGTCATGCAGGACATATTCCACAGTATGGTTCATAGTTTGGCGTTGTGAGCCACGTTCACACTCATCATGGAAGTGTTAAGTTTTTTTTTCGTTTGTTTTATTTATTTAGTGTTTTTTTATATATATAGGTACCTATATTTAAAACACTAAGACAGAAATAACCTTAACTACAAACACGCAGATTAATTAGTATTTCTTCATAATATACATATATACTAATCATATAATTTTTAATTACTCAAACCACTTACAATAATGATCTTTCCATATTTTCATTTTTTTAATCCATGACCTCTCAAAAATATTGGCATTTTACAAAACACATTACACATTATTTCCTTCAAAATGGTACATAAGAGTATTTCTGTTATTTATTCAATATGGCTAATAATACAAAAACCGTGGGAAACATAAATTATTTTGTTGCCTGCGATCTGCACCACGGGGGTTAATTATTAAACATGTAAAAATAATTAATGAATGCCCCCATAAATACTATAATAACACTTACTCATTATGAGAACATTTCCTACTACTTAACTATGAAAAATAATAATAAATTGGACAAACACTAAATTTGTCATGTCATAAAATACAAGACAGTAAACGTTTTTTAACACTTATAAAATTTGGTGAACTACCTACAATTACTAGCGTTTTAAAAGGACATATTGTGCAAAGAACAATTAGTGATAAGAGCATCTTTTAGTATCCGCTTTGATTGTATTTCCTTTAAAATAAATCCCTTCAAGGATAACATAACTAAATCGTTATTGTGTATCGCAGTAAAAATTTTTTTATCAAAGTAAATCGAACTAAGATTATTGTTAGAAATATATTGAAAAAATATTATGCTCTTTATTTTTTATAGGTATTTATCTATCTGTTTCTCATGCAGCATCGCTCTAAAGGTTATCAAAGAGGATGGAGTACTAGACCAACATATTTCTTCAAATTTCATACACCCTTCGACAAACATAAAAATATTAAATAAACTATAAAATATTATATAGGACTAGCTCAGACTGTGTGAATCGTCTATACATGTTAATTTGTTTGATAATTTTTTTTTTTTTAAATTTCGAATCTTTACGTTTTCTTTTTTTATCAGAATACTCAGATAGGTTTATTGAAAAAAAAAAACGTAGCTTTAACATTATATTATTATTATTTAAATTATTTTTTCACGCAACTTAGATAATTTGATCGTTTATGTATTTGTTACTTTGGCCCTTGTACAGTTAAAAAAAGCTCCATCTTAATACGTAATAGTTAGTTATCTACATCTAATGTTATGCGAAGGTAGCGCTGGGTATTAAACACGATTGTGTTTGAGTTCAAGGTCGCTACAGTGCGCTCAGTAATACGTTAGTGAGTGCTATTAGGTGTAGATGTTTTACTCTATAGGTAAAGTTACAAAGTATAATAGGTATACATCAAGAGGGTCTGGAAATACTTATGTAAGCGTAGTATGTATAATGTTAATTATTATAACTATAATGTTTTGTACTATATACAAGTTAAAACTAACAATAACAATATTGTAATGATGGGTCTCACGTTACTTTCGGCAAACTACAGACTATAATGTATTGTGCATATACAGGGATGTGCATGTGCATGTGTAGGGATGACGAAAGCCTATAAAAAAGTTATTGTGTTCAAAGCGTAATATGTAGATGTATTTGAAAATATTATTACTTTTCATTGACTGAAATATCATTTAAATTTATAATCGTTTATAAACGTAGTTTAAAAGCTCTTTATAAAATTTTCTTTACGACCGTTTACTTTTGTTTTAGGTATCTCATTACCCTTAAATGCATTTTGTAGCCATTTGGCTACATACCTAAAACCTTGTATATTTTTTAACCAAATGAAGTGTTAGTGTAAACACGCATTGTTGCCATTTAGAAATATTCCAGAGATCAAAATAATAGAGTAATTTGCATTGTGGCAGCCATTTTTGTTTTGAAATAACAGTTGCAATATATCAGTGTGACGAGTAACCACGTGTTGCATTTTGAAACTTTTTACTTGTTTTTTTTAAAGTGAATTTTATACAGAATTTGACAAAAAAAAATTTCAAAGAATTTCATCGCTCGTAAAATATATTTCTTTTTAATAAAAAACGAAAATAAAGTATATTTTTTTTATTTTTTTGTAAGTTATATAGCAATGCATAATGTTTGCCATTTGGCTACATACCATTTTTTTTTTTCAAAAAATAAATGCTTATGTTCATCTTTTATTTTTTTTCATATTTTTTCCTTCAAATATACAAAGCATTGCATTTAAAAAAAAAAATCCAGCAAAAATAAAAAAATCATGCATTTAAGGGTTAAATTATATCGAACTCTCCTCGGAGCACGAATTATGCTTAATTTTGGAAAAGTTGTAGATCGTACAATACTTGGACAGCATTTTAGAATGTTCAGAATATTTATATAATTTACTTTGGAAATATTTTTCTCCTTTCCGATGTGTTGATATGTTTTACCTATCGAAAGTAAATACTAGAAAAGTCCTTGTCATAGAATAAATAGCAAATGAACACTAATATTTATGAAGGATGTTTTATTCTATTATCTACTTCGAAAGTGGTGAAATTATGTATGTAGTAATAGAAAAACGATCAATATGTGGACTGATTTGCACACAAACAGATAATGAATTAACTGTTTATTATATCGTACTCTCTCTCTCTCTCTCTCCCTGGGCAATTATTAATCCCACATGATGGTGGGGTCTGCCATTTTTGTCTTTCGCCGCCACTCGGCTCTATTCTGTGCGTCCTCCGGGGAAGCTCCGCAGTCGTATCGTACTCTTGATATTATAATTAAATTTATCGACATATATAACATGAGACATTAAATATCTTTAACTTTATTACTCAGCCCTATCACAGGTACCTATAGGCATCAAACTTTGTATACTAAACTTCTCAAAATACTTTGATAGTCTCCCATTTTGAATTTTAAACAACCTGAGAACGGTACATAATTTACAATCATCATCATTTGTAATTTGAATGATATTATTTTATATTTTAAAGATGACTGATTGACTGCTACAAGATAATGTAATGATAATAAACAAAACATTAGTTGTTCATAGATAATATTTTTTATCTATCCATCATTATTACATCTGCAAACGTCGAGTATTTTTATTACGGTCATCCATTTGATAATGTGAATGATAATGTTGATTATAACCTCAACAAGTTGACTCATGTATATTAAACAAACAGAATAATTGAACATTTATGTACATTAAAATGTTCAAGGTTTAGATTTTGGGCCAATTATAATTTTTGGTTGTTCAGACGCAATAACAAAAAGTTGGATTATAAATGCAAATAAAGACAAAGGATGTGGAGTCCCTGTAAAAGACTAAATCTACCTTTATTTTCTGAAAGTATTCGAGTTTTGTAAATGGAAAGTGTTCTTCAAACGTTACTGAAGAAAATCAATAATTAAACGATGATGCCTACACATCTGGCTCTGACAATCTTATTTTTATGTCATGTAGTCGAACATTTATATGTCCTTTGTTTACAATCAGTTCACTGGATATATCGTTTGCGGCAGGTGCTGTAACCTCATAGATAGGTACGGAATTATATCACGAAAATAGTTACCATGTACACGAACTCGAAATCTCGAAAAAAAACAGTGGAGCATCTATTCCATCACACGGAGGAATAGTTTTAACACACTACCTGTAATCAAATGCCTATAATATGCTTAGTTAAAGAAATATTTTGCATGCGTTATAGTCTATTTATGAATCTTTTCATAAACATAATGAAAATGATACATCATTAAATTTTAATCATATCATTTTCCCCGACAACATTCCGCGTCTTGTTATCTCAGACATGAAGATGCTACATATTATGTATTATACCTACATACTCTCATACCACAACATTGACTATAGTGCGAGTAGATATCTACCTAGCTGTGTTTAGTTTAGCAATGCTGTTTGTATTATAATATGTACACTCTGCTTATCCCAGGAGCGATATCCTCATGAAACCAGAAACAGAGTTGCTTTTAATTTTTTTCCATTGATATTAATTATAGAGGAAGACATCAACTTGTCATACTTCTTCTTCTCAGGAAGTTTTATCTCAAGCCCTTTAGACAAACAGGGTTGAGAAATTATTCTAACAAACATTAAAGACTGTGCATTGAAAAGTATTTACCCGACTTAAGTAACAATATTCCAGTATATAGAGAGTGCAATATTAAATACTGAATTAGCTAGTTTTATCGAGGTGGTGAAATGAGAATCTCAAATTTCAATCAGAAAATCTGCACTTTTAGCTGTGGTGTCAAATTATAATATATTATGATTTTGGTAAAGTCATCGTCATACAAAATTGTATAAATTAATTTGTTTTATAAAATATGCAAAGATATTCCGAAGGTACTAAAATTTAAAAACATATTTTTGGATATTAAATGCTGTGTAAAAAACACGTAATCCATTTCATTAATGAATCTTCTAGATTAAGTAGCTCTGAATAATTGCTTTACAAACATAATAAGCAACTTCTGTAATAATCTTCCAAAGGTTAACGAGCAAAAAAGCGTAGATACACATTATTATACACAGTATATAACAGTGGTTGAAAAATGGATATCGCTAACTAGTTATTTATGAAGCGATTAATTTTATTTGTAACATTATGCTTCATTCATAATCTTCAGATAAAATTATTAACAAGCATGGGAGCGTACATCTTTGTGTTCCAGACCATTAACTCTACTCAACCTATCCCGTAATATTATGTTAGTTATGAATGGACTTGGTCACGCAACCCTGAATCTTAGCAAAAGTCGCTATCTCCCCTAGCCACTTAGAAATGTTATTAATAATAATATAAACAAGCAGCCCAGCAACGACTCGTTGTTATGAGAAACCGGACAAGTACTAGGAGGATCTAGAGCGCCTTTTAGGACACTTGTCTTTGAGTAAAGAGGCTGGAATGTTATCACAATAGAAAAGAATAAATTAAGCAAAAAAGTAGGTAGCTAAGAAAAACATTTTATATTTCCAATATATAAATATCTTCTTCATCCTGTCCTAGTTATTCGAGAACCTATTGTGCCTACACAGCCACTGTGTCAGATACCTTGATTCGTTACTGCATCCAAGTCCTCTGGTCGCTCCAAGCCTAGTATTTTACTACATTCGTTTTTACCTACTCTTGCCAGATCCAAATCTGAATTATTCTATATAACACCTAATGGAATGTCTTTGGTTTCCACAAACACAAAATAATTTGTATAGTATTTTTGATGGTGATGTGCAAAGTGGTTTAGATTTGTCCATGAAAGTATGTATGGATACATGTCACATGAAAAGGAAACATTATTCTTGTTAATTAATAAAAATTCTGTTGATAATACCCGATGATCTATCAAGTTAGAAGTAACAAGGTATTCGCATTTTTGCACGACGGACGACGCACAGATAATATTATATTATAGACTTAGAAATGTCGTCTATCGTCGTCATCCATATGAATGCTCTTAATAATTCTTTGTGTATGAGGAAGTAAGTTGATGCCTTTGGAAGGATGCTTCAAACAAGTCTTTTAAATAATAATTGACATTGAAACAGGAAGTTGTTTTGATATCGATGAGATGATGAGAAGAAATGCTTTGACTTAACCAGAGCAATGGTCTATCAAAATCTAACATATTATTTTTGCTATTAAAGTTGAAATTCTAAATTTGATTTGACGACTTCTATGCCGTATTTTGTAGCTTCAGAAATTTGTGGTACTGCGTTTACTTAGGTACGTACTTTAACTGAATGAATTTTAAAGCTTTTAATAACATTAAAATATTTACCACGTATAACTAACTTCACTTTCAATTTCAAACTCTTGATTTGGAAACATTTTTCTCTTCTTCTATTTTAAGAAATTAACAAAGAAATATTTATAAAAAGGATATACAAATAAAACTTCTGTTGGTTTTTATTATGTTTACACCTTTCATTCATCTTTTTGGATTTTATTTTATAAAATTATTTTCTTGTTTATGGAAGAAAGAGTCTCGGACTTTAAATCGAAAGGCATGGGTTTGATTCCACCCGCTGCCAACTTACTCCACATTCACGACACAAACATATTGCCTACTGTACGAGTATGTGGGGTGTATTTGGATTTATTACAAATCCAGATTCATCTTTATTTTATCCTTGATTCTCAATTCTAAAGTTATGTCTATCTCTACCATCATAATGCGATAACCAGGAAACCAACTGCATTTACAACCGCACCTCTGTATCTGAATATTAGTGGGTGAAAATATAGGTTTATTATATATCTTATTTTATTTTAGCCATATTTATCAAATAAGATTCACAAGTAGAAATTATTAGTATTCAAATAAGAACAAATGAGTAGGTACATTACTGTAGAAAATTAATCGTCTTTGATTCTCTAAAATCAATAAAATTCTATATTTGGTATTAAGCCGAGGCATCGTGCATATAATAAATAACATTGTACTTAATAATATGCTTTCTATACTACATACTATGAACATACAATCTAAGGTAATTTGTTTACCAAACACGACGTTGATTCTACGACAAATCACATTGATATTATTTCACATTGATTGATTTACAACAGTTCGCGTTATAATTTATTATAATGGTAATCAATACGTGACTTATTACTATTCTTAATGTTCAAATTATACATAACTTAAATAACAATAAGGAATAATATGCTAGTTTTTGCTGTATCATGTTCCCATTACTGTTTATTATAACAGAGGCGCCTGGTAAGATGGACTAATAGGGATGCGATAGAATTGTAAAAAAAAACTTTGAATTAGATCGTTGGAGGCTGTAGAAGATAGCAGAAGGCTGATATGCTGATCCAGAAGAAGATTATCATATCGAGTGTTGAAAAGCCAGAGATGGTGAAAGCAGAAATGGAGGATGTACCTTGGGCCAGTAGGCCCCCGAATTAACAAACTCCAACTAGGACAAAGCAAGAAGACGCAGCATTTATGCATTTAAGATTAGGCTTGATAAAATATTAGGTGCATCTTAACTGCGCTACAAACGAACGAATGCTTTCTTTTCCTCCCTTTGGAAACGTAGAAAAGGGTAGGATAATATTTAAGTTTTTTTTTCAGTAAAAAAATATATTCTTACAATTTATAAGTAGTCTATCTTTCAAAATCACTATTCTTTTCCCAAATCACAGCACGTTATTTAGTGATATATATTGTTATGTTATTATCCAGGGAACAAAACGAATATGTAGTGGGAATCACCACGCGCGATTCTTTAATACGCGAGGGTCGGTGAACTTGTGCACCTTCCATATTATTAATTTTATATTTACAATATAATATATACATACACCTTATTATTATTCTGATTGTGAAGAAGAATAACAGATACGTTTTATGTGACTATTAATAATACCAGTGAATTGAATCAATTCATTCAAAATACATTGTTTATTACATTTATTACATTACATACAATTACATTACATAAGTCAAAATTTTCATTACACTTCTTCAGTTTTTTGAATCTGTAAATATTGTATTATTTTTTCTCTCCTTTCTTTTTGATCTTCAACGATTCTCTAACAAGCATAGGGTAGAAACTATTAGCCTTGTTCTTTTACAGCGATTTTACGTCTTTCAAAATTTATTTTTTTATGTTCTGAACACCAAATATTTCCTCCTTTTGTAATACTTCGGTACAGGTTGAATGGAAATGTTTAATCAAATTACATATGTATGATTTTTAAAATTAATTTATAATTTATGCTAACTGGCGGCTGAACCTAAAGACTTTTTAAAATGTATATTAAATTAGTACCTACCTATCAATATTTCGCATTTATATGAGTACTAAAATTTAAGTCACAATTAAGAAAGGTGGTAGACACATTGAAATACAGAAGTTCTTTTGAAGAAACAATTTTTTACTTCCTATTATTTTTTTTAATGTGGGATAAACTCGGGCCTTGAAAATAAATATTTGCAATGTTATTTTTTTTAAATTGTAATTTATCGTTTAAATTTCTGTTCACGTTTGACTCTCTGTCAGTTTTACAAATAACTACATTAATTTCTTGAGTCCATTGTGTTGACGTCGCAGTTCGCACGATGTCATCTAAGTTTGTTTCTACCGACATACAACGACATATTATTATAGGCACTTTGGGTAGGCAAATGTATTGTTTTAAAATCATCTGTGCATTATAATATTCATCATATTAAAAGTCATTTTATATGAAATGTCATTCACTCTATATCACAAGAGTAACCATTGAAACATCAACAAATAAACAAATCTTTGGAATATAAAAATATTTCTAAAAATTAAACTACTTGTTTTTTTTCAGAGCTAAGACGTATTAACATTACATACATACATACATACATACCATCACGCCGCTTCCCTCGCGGGGTAGGCAGAAAGGATCGAGCGCCACTTCCTTCTATCCTTGCATACATCTTTCGCTTCCGTCACTGTCATACAATTCCTCATGCATGCTCTCCTGTTCAATGTGCTCAACACGTGACCGTCCTGTAGGATTTGATTTAAATGATCTTGCCATTTAATCCTCGGACGTCCGCGTCTCCGAGCACCATTCCTCTCAGCCAAATATATCTTCTTAGTCATTCTGTCCTCATTCATTCTTTCCACGTGCCCAAACCATCTTAACTTATTTACTTACATGGGAGCTAAATCTGCTATAAATATTTGTTCCAGAGATATGCTACTAATATTTTGGAGCACGACTTTAAAATTTCTGCTCAAAATAATGCAGATGGATGACGTTTTAAGAGTATCGGCAGCTTCCTATCGACTGAGGTTAGCTGGAATATTGCGTCTTGTATTTTCTTTATATTATAAAAAAACATATTATAAGAAGAAAATTACAATAAATAATAATTTAGAATAATTTTACATAACAATCGTATGTATATAAATGAATGGCTACCTCCATATGTATGCAATGTAAAATACTGGACTGGAATGAAATCTTCAGTCTGGCGCAAAATAGTGAAGTCTTTGCAAGAGTGATCATCAACCTAAATTGTAACAAAGAAATTACTGGAAAAGAGGTTTGAACATAAATCTAAAAACCGAGTACGTAGAAGATAATTGTTAAGGAATCTACAATACGAGTATTATTTATATTATAGATTAATTGGAAATAAAAGCGATCTACCCACTATTCTAATAAATAAACAAGGACAACATATTATTATTCGGAAACTTCAAAGACATGTGTGAGTACATAGAATTTCTCACATTATCTGTGGGGGCTATACAAAATTATTACTCAGTATTCACAACGACCTTGCGTAAACACTTTAAAAAAATGCGGAAGAGAGATGTTTTACCACATAGAATTTTATGAGGGATGGTACGGTTACGAATAATTTATATTATTACGTGTAAGTGTATTAGATTGTAGTTAATGGGCGGTTACGCCTTTCACAAATCTATTATTATTGAAATGTATGGACATTATTGGCAATGAGTTGTCAGTTTCAAAAGACGCAAATGAGAATTGAACAATTATTTAAGGCGTCTTTTATAACCTTTTTGTCAGACACAAAACAAAATTTTAACAATACCAATTGTATATTTACATTTCACGTTACCATAGATAATAATACATAGTTTTTATTTCCTTATCCACTTTCAATATTTACTTTGATTATGACACAAGTGGAAATACCAATGAACAGTATTGTTCATCTTACCAATAAAATCATCATCACTTTGGTGTAGGCATCAAAATTCTGTGATAGTTGTAACAGGAAATCAACTCTTTGGATTCCTTACCACATTCTAATGTTTCTCAGTCAAGACAAGACATTATTTTGTCTTCTTTTCATGCCACATCCACCTTTTTTGTTTTTTTTTTTTGTGAATAGCAGTGAATCACATTTTTTGTTACGTAGAATACATCCTATTATTTAAAACAACATAAATGTACAATTACATTGAAGACTTACTACCTCAAAGTAAACAAAATCTCTAAACATGAGAGTACAAATATGATTTGCAATTGACTAACTCTATGTATACATTATGCTACTCATTACGGAAAATAAGCTAAAATGGGGTGTTCAAAGACTTTAAGGTGCTCTAAGGGTGAAGACTCCAGAGTCGCTGATGCCAGTGCAGTGCAGACTCACATTCCTTTTTGGTCCACTCTCCATCGAGGCAGAGTATAGTAATATAATATACTGAAGTTATTTACTTACTCATATGACTTAAAAATATGCGAAACAAAGTTGTTTATTTTGCCCCTCTCTCTCTCTCTCTCTATGAGATATTCAGCAGAGCTTGAAATTAGCATGTCTTGTATATTGAGTCACTAACATAATATATAAGTAATAGGTATAGGTAGTGTTCATTTGCATTATTATTTCCATGGCAGCGTTAATGTTAGTCTAACTAAAGAGATTTATCCCTTTAACAGTTAGTTACTCTTGTTAACAACTAAGTAATAGTTAGTTGCTATAGAATTACACATAAGAGCCATGATCTCTATAACAAATGTGGGTTACCAAGGGAACAGACAGCGCAGAGCTGGCGACTTGGATATTATCTTATATTAAAATGTCCATAGGTATATAAGATTTTTAAGAACGTTATATTTGAATCAAAATATTATTTTAGTGAAATTCATAAAAGTATGTATACATTATACAATCATTCACCAAAATTTGAAATTTCAAAATAAAGGCATACAACTTTCGCGTGATTGAGGTAATTTTATTCTTCATAAGTATGAAAATGCCTGACAGTAAGAATTATAAACTTTGTTCATTTATTGTATTTTTTCAACAATTGTTTCGAAAGATTGAAATGTCAACAAATAAGCACATATGTTATAACGATAAAACTACTTATGTTAAGAATATATTAATATAATATCATTTGATTACTATAAAAATAATAATCGAATTTATTTGAATGATAAATAAGCACAGCAAATAAATCAAATATGTAATTCCAAGTGCACTGCTGTTCATTTCAATATTATGAATCATGATATTATTAGTATGACTTTAATAAGGGTACTGCTTACTACTTGTATGTATAAATTAGACCTTCATTAGTGATTGCATCTCGACTCTTTATGGTAATGACCAGAGCACGCTTCATCGCCCCATATAATTCCACACTAACCAGTACCTACCAGACTACATACATACATAGTGATGCGCCAAATATTCGCATATTTTCAGGTATTCTAAACAAAACTCCCTATAATTTGCTAGCCCTGGAGGGAGTGGAGGTGTTCAATGCAGGGTTAGTTAAAGACCGTATTGTTCAGGAGATGTTAACATACGATGACTTTATCGCCAGGATAGAGATTCTCCTTTGATTCTGTCTCTTTTTGATGAAATCTTTTTTTTTTGACTTGGCGTTTCTTCGTTTTTTTTTGTTTGTTTATTTATCTTTTGTTTTTTCCATTTGTCCTGCTGAGACCGCCTTGGCCAAAAGCTGTCATGGCCTCAGTGCAAGGTGAGGTTTTTTATATCAATAATAATAATGTTATAATTTTTGAATTGGTGGTGGTTTTCCCACAAAACGGTATACCTTCAAAAAAATTACTAGATATTATTATTTTAACAGATTCGTATCAAAAACATGCGAATATTAGTCTCAATTTATAAATCTGGCATAGTAGGAAAAATAGCATCTTTGTATAAAAATTGAATGATGGGATCGTTAAATATTCTGAATTCCTATACCAAATAGAAAATTTGGCTATGAGGAGGTAGAAATTTTAAGAATTAAATGTTTTTATAAAATTGATATACTTAATAAAACGATGATATCGTCAAATATCTCGAATCCCTTGACCAAATCCAAAATTTAGCGACGGGGAGAATAGGAACTACAAAAATCGTGAAAGCTCGACAACTATTAAAAAGGAAAATATTCGTACTTGCGAATGTCAAAAACAAGGCATTCGTCGCATCACTAGTACCCACACATCTTCTGCATAGGTAACTATATTTATGAAGTTGCATTACTTATTATGACCACAGTAATGTACTATGTGGTATATTCGTGTTATTTCGTTGCTGCCATAACGGACCATTGTATAGTCCATCCAACTTTCATTGAGAGAAGCGTTACTTTGTGTATTCAACCGACTTTTGATATATTTACATTAATAATAATATTATTCTTAGTTGCTGCCGTTTTTATTTCAACTTCGTATGCAATCGTGGAGTGGTATTTCTATATGGGATAATTATAACATTAATAGGTGAAACTTACTAAAAACTTATGGCACCTGCGTTTAAATAGAAGAAATTAATATTTTATACCATTATATTCCACAAGTGGAATGGCCAGTAGACTAACCGTTTGCAATGAATATGCAAGTTGTTCACTTTGTTACCTGAGATTTTGTACGAATAATACCTGCTTTTGACAGCATACTCTTTTTAAGCCATGTAATAATTTCGCAGCTCACAGTGACATAGTATTTATATTATAAATAATGGGGCTTCCTACAAGACGAATCCGGAGCGTGTGACTGTGGTGAAGCGCAGACCATGTCACAATTGGTAAAGTGTCCATTGTGCCCTTTCACATGCACTACGGAGGATATTTTTGACGCATCTCCACCTGTTGTGCGTTTTGCACAGTACTGGAGATCAATTTGATTGGTTTTTTCTGGGTTTCTACAAGATTAGTAATTAATTATTAATTGAAAATAATAAGCATCAAGAATAATGTATTAATGTTTCTCACAGTATTGTCCTAAAATACAAATACACCACTCTTCTCTTTAAGTTTATTTTCAAACGCCATATTATCTACTACTACTACTATACCATCACGGCATATCCCACAAGTGAGGTAGCCAGCAGACAGACAAGCTGTCCTCTCCGTGCCAATATTAAATCAAAACTTTCGGGATGGGTGGCAAACCTCATCGCTGAATTTAAGATGTAAAATGTCTTAATTTTTTCGAACACCTGCCTTTTACAGGACACTCGAAAACTTACGGAGAAGAGTGGGAGACCAATTCTTTACCGGGTGCTCCACGGGATATTATTGTATTATTATTGTATTATAATATGTCAAGTCCTCATTATGAATAATTTTGATTGAGTCAAATGTGATTTATGTGATTGTGATTACTATTCTGATGTGACTTATTCTCTTTTTACTCTTGTCTCAATGTTAAACAGTTTGCAGATAGTGTAGATTTAAATCGTTTCAATATCATCGTAAATGCTTTGAGTTGTTCTTGATCGTGACATTTTGTGTTCGCACTCATAACAGTTGAATTAAGTGTTGTTATGTCATAAATCAATGACAAATTTTCATACTGCCTACTCCACGTATTAATATATATTTTATCATTATAAATCTGACCACTTTTTTACGTGTAACCTGCTTATCTCAATATGGGTTGCAGATACATTTATGGTCCATATGCCCCTCACCGTACACACACTACCAACAACAACTGGCGAGCGGCATTCATGTCCAATAACGGAATTTGATTATGGCAGATTATTATATTATTATTCGTCAAAATCTTGTGGCGTGTACATTATTTATTTTAATACTATACAATCATCATCTGTACCATATTATAACGAGTGTGTTCTAAGTTCTATAACTCACCACAAATCATATTTTTTACACAAGGCTAAGCATGAATAAACCTTAGAATTAAGAGATAATAATAGTCCACGTGGTACGTACACTTTAATTTCATGGGAAATATTTTGGGTCATTTTAGATATACGCTTTATATTATAAGGTAGTTCAAAGTAGGTAAGAGACAAAGAAGGATATGTTCCTTTATCTCAATAATCAAATAGATTTATTCATTATTTTGGGATACATAAGCTCTTCATTAACTAAATTAAAGTATGTGTTTGAAAACGTTTTTATTATAACAATGAAAGGTAATTTTAAAGTTTTGCAATTGAAACAATTGTTTACTATTAGGTATGAAGGTATTTGTATGCAAAAAAAACCTTCTATTGCTTTTGTGTCAGACAATTTCAATCATATCAATTTTGAATCCAATTTTATTACCAAAGAATTTGATGATTTGCGTACTATTTAAATATGATCTCATCTATTACAATAGTGATTTAAAATAACTGTAGTCAATTTAATAAATTTAATGTATGCAAATATTTATCAACGAAAGAAACAAAACTTATTAAATGCTTTTGTGATCTTCCATAATATCTCTTGTAATAAGCCCTTACTTCCATATTTTCATATTATTGCTTATAATAAACTCCCGAGTCCTTATTCTGTACTTACATATTATTATGTATAATATATTCTTATTACGTCCAAGAAATACGAGAGTAATTTATTATTATTTATGGATTTATTTTATTGCATCTGACTCTGTGTAAGTACAGCAGATGAATTGTTATGATTTCTGACCAACTGTTTGCGTTTAGTATATAATAATAATAGTGATTTATTTTATTTTCTTCGTATATATAAACCCGTTTTTCTTTGACGAAGTAATTAAAAAAAATGAATATTGAACGAAACCCATAATTATCAAACCGATGTGGAAGATAGATAAATAATAATAATTGGTTTCAAAAATAGGTTTGCATCTAGACTCTAGTAACTAACAACTATTTCACATATGCTTACCTATGTGCGTATGTTGTTTCAACAAAAAAATCATTTCAAAATTATCGTTTAAGTGCTGAAAACTGGTATGAAGATTTTTTTGTAATTCTAAGTTCATCTCAATTAAATCATTTCAGGTTCGAGACAAATCAATGAAATAATTTAAGGGTTGCAGTTATTTTTTTTTATCAAACAAGAAATATTTTCCATGGAGCACCCAGCAAAGAATAGATTTCCCACTCTTATCCTCAAGCTTTCAATTTTACGTTTCAAATTCAGCGATGAGGTTTGTCACTCATCCTGAATGTCTTATATTTTTGTTGGAACGGAGAGCACATGTGGGATATACCGCGATGGTATAGTAGTTGTATTGGTAGGGAGAAAGAAAGCATTTGATTCAAGGTATCGAAGTCAGGTAAAATCTTATATACGATTGAAGTTGTCGACGTTTATATTTACATTAAATTTGAGTTATTTCATCGACCAATTACTTAGCGAAGAATAAATGAACAAAAGATTTTACAACCCTCATTCATATCTTGATGAGTTGGTAGTAAGGAAATATTCATTTAAAAAAACATCGTTACTATAGGAAATAATTCTCCAAAAGCGCATCAAAGTAATTTATGAAAATGTAAAGCTGTATCTTCAACTGAATCGTGTTCTATTCGAATACAATGAATAGTAGTAATAGTAAAGAATAGTAATATTTGTACTATAAGGACTAGCTACAGAATGCAATGAGCATAGACTATTTATGATTACTATATGTACAGTGGTGGAACTAGATTTTTTATGTTGGTCATGCTTTCGTTATAAATAGCTAGTCGTCATTGATACCACAGGGTACTTTTACATTCACAATTAAAAAAAAAAGGAATTTAATAAAATAACTGACTTTTTAATTTCTTCTCTTCTGTCTAAACGAATCGTATTTTTTTTCATTTGGTCTAGTACTACTAAGTACTACATCATCACGGTATAATTATTCCACATGTGCAGTAGCCAGCAGACCTGCTTCAGGTATGTAATCAATATACATGCCATCCTCTCCGTTAAAAATACTTTCGGGATGGGTGGCAAATTTCATCACCGAATTTGAGATCTAGTATGTCTTTAATTTTCCGAACACTTGCCTGGACTGGATACTCGAAACTTATAGAAAAGATTGGAAGACCAATTCTTTGCCGGGTGCTCCACGGTACCTATAAAAATTTGAGATATTTTACCACCTCAATTTTTATTTATATAAAAATTTTGTAAATATCCAGTAAGATGAAAATTCTGGTGGCCCGATATTCTATTAATGCCAGTGTAAATTAGGTCTGAGAAAATTTAAATTCCATATGCAATTGTTAAGACATGTACTGATATTTTACATGTAGGTATGAAGCGTAAGATCTAGTAGACATGCGGTGCGTTTGTGCATGTACGGAAATCACACCACTGGTACTATGTGTATATTTTATTATGGATTCACCGAGAATGGTCGCACTATCAGAGTATGAATCACAGTAATATTATTACTATGACTTATAATAATAACAAGAAGCCAGACACGTCTTTGTAGAAGGAATCTTATAAGAGGAATCACTTAACGGTACCGCTCTTACAACCGAAGAAATCTACTTTAGTACTTTAATATTAATGGGTGATATTTTTTAAAAGTTTTTTTTTATCATAATATTTCATTATGTACGCATTCTGAATATAATTATTAAACAAAAGGTTTTACTTTTGTTTTTTTGTTTTATTTATGCGTTAATGTCACGCACGCGTCGGCGTTTTATTATGATAAAAAGTCTTTTAACGTTTTATCTTTCACGGCATATTAAGAATATTTTTAACTTTTTATGACATGAAAGTTTAATTTGTTTAAAATGGGTCCCGAGGAATTACTAAACAAAAAAACAAATATACGTATACATACTAGGTCATATTATTAACTTTCTTCATCACTAAAAAATAGAGCTTCTAAGTTTTAAATATCGATCATCTTTGATATAGTTTCACATCTGTTATAAATACTATGAATTAAATAGACATTTCTGTAAAATGTAACTATTCTTCTAAAGACACGAGATTGATTATAAAATCTCAAACAACAGATTTAAATTTAATGAAATATATGTTATTATTTACTTATTTAAAGTCCCAAGAACTTTCATATACCTACCTATGTATCAACAAAAAAGATACGGCTTCCTACAAGATGAATCTGGAGCGTGTGACTGTGGTGCAGCACAGACCATGCCACACTTGTTGGAGTATCTATAAGTAATTGTGCCCTGTCAAATGCACTATGGAGGATATTATTTTTGACGCATCTCCACGTGCTGTGCGTTTTGCACAGTACTGGAGATCAGTTTGATTAGTTTTTTTCTGGGTTTCTACACAATAAATAAATAAATAACAGAAAAGTGACACAAAATACTATCAGTTCACAAATTGAACTTTAGTTATATGAGATATTTGATGAATGCAGGTGTGAGAGAATGAAAAAAATTATACTAGCGAGGAATGAATAATAAATTGCATGTCACACTTAACTTTTTCTCAATTTTTCTTAGAACTATCATCGCATCAAAGACAGAGTGATGAAGTAAAACAACGGTGATAAATTAATACAATTTGTAAGATATCGCACTGCGGGGATAACTGTGTACTTGTTCACATACATTCATCTCTGCCTTGTACGAGTATTATTGAATCAGAAGTACATACCTAGATATGTAATAATATAATTTTATGTAGGAATCATGTTGAAAAACCCGAATCCCGTTCACACCTAGAGACCTAATGGCGATTTGTGTCACTATATCACGGTATAGCGGTGTTTTAGCAAGAGTGCAGTGGAGCACCTTGGAGACTTGTTGGTACATTTTCCAGGGCAACAACAACGACAGCGTTTAGATAAAACTTGTCATAATATGGTAATATTATATTATAATTATAAACAAGCGACTTTGTAATTATCTGCCTTTTCGAAACTAATGCTAATATTCGTCACGCTGTAGAAACTTATAAATATTTAGTAGATAAAAATTTAGAAACAGTCAATAAAATAATTGTAATGATGTCATATATAATCAAAGTAATTAATTTTGAATTATTCCGATATCCTCCCAATAGATTTCTTATGTTCTGATACATATCACAAAAAGAGTGTAAGTATTATGAGAGATATTTACCCAGGACATCGTGAACTTTGTGAAAAAAAAATCACGTTTTAACTAAACATTTATTTATTTATTTTATTCTTCACTATACATTAGTTACAATATTTCAAATTTATATTCTGACTGATTTAGGTTATATTTATCGTCGTCATCAGACATTTTGAATCCATTGTTCGATAAAGGCCTCCCCCTTAATCTTCCATAAGTCTCTATTGTGAGCAAGCTCTATCCAACTAACTCCCGCCGTTCATCTTATGTCGTCTGTCCATCTAGCCTGCGCTCTCCCCATTCTTCTTCTGCCCATTTTCAGCTGTCCTCCTCCTTTCACTGAGTGGCTGCCCTATCGGTTATGCTTATATATACCTATATTTTTTTATATAAAATATACCACTGCCAGCTTGACAGTTATAAAACATAATTGCGACAGTGGACAACATACAACAATCATAAACAAATAAGAATCTAAAACAACAACCACAAGAATATAACTTATTAATAAAAAAAAACTAACAATATTCTGTGAAAACACTACACAATATTTCCAAGCACATTATTTAAAAAACTTAAAAAAAAACTTAACCAAAAAAACATCGTCAAATTAAAAATTTACATCATTAATAATTGGAATTACTTTAGGCTTCAGCTGTAGGTGATCACGAGTATCCCAGAAAGAATTCTTATCTTATTATGTAAATAATACAAGAAAGTTTAGTTTATAAAATATTTCAACTTGTTAAATGGATCACTATACTGTTGACATACTGTTACTTTGTGTGATAAGATACTCATATAGTAGTATGTAAGCTGCCTATAAACTATGCAACTGCAATCTATGATTAGATACTTTACACCATTACAACAACAAACTAGCCGAGTTTGTATGATTATCCTATATTGAACGACAAAGCTGATCAGTTCGTCAATTTAGGATGACAGTATATAAATATTTCATCGGCATTTTGTAAAATGTGTCTTTTTACAAACGGCGCCAGCGTCGTTATTTTACATAATATCGAAAATGTGTTCAAGCAAATTATAAAACTTGATTCCGATTTAGTATCACCATCTAATGGCACAACAAATAAAATGCAAGAGTTAATACGAACTATGGCAGTTAATAATATTTACTATGTTTCGTTATTAGTTTTGTAATTTTTCAAGGAACGACTTATTATTTTTGAAATATTATCCACTATTTACATATCTCTATTTTCCGCTATTATTTTTATGAGTTAATCGATTTTAAAACTTAAGGTTTAACAGAAGTTAAGTTAGGAATTTGAAACACTAAGGTTTTAAAACTTTTGTCCCTATAATTTATACTACGAAATTTATTCACAAAATTTTGCTTATTATTCATAATGTTTTTTTTGCAAAACTATGAAGTGATAAGAAACGAGAGTAAATTCTTAATTTTGGCTGAAAATGTTTTCGGCGTTTTGTAAAATGACGAGGTTGTTTGTAAGCGGACGCATTCTGCAAAATGCCATATAAATGACATACAAAATACCTAGCTAGTTAATATTGTTATTGGATCATGCTGCAGTTATGTGTTGCAGTTTAGTGTAACTGTTTGTAACCTAGAAAGTTCCAGGAAACTTACATCATTATTGTATCGCTGTCTGCTTGTAAGGTCTAATAATATTATTATCAGCTACATGTAACAGAACTGGCTGCGTGCTGCAACTGGACACACGTTACATATTATTACCTATAAATAAATATAATGCCCAAGATCTTAACACAAAGTGTTGACAATGGACCATTTCCTTGTGGATATAAAATACTCCGATACTCTCAGCACCTACAAGATAATCGACGGATAACAGATCTATGTATCACTCTGATATTATCTTTACAATAATTTATCTGTACTGTTTGAAGAATCATAAGATTATATTTTTTCTTTAATTGTTTGTTGTGTTTGATATATAATTAAGCAGAGAATGAATTATTTATATAATTTATTCAATTCACTTTGGTCCATATTTTCACATGACATCTTAATATAAAAGATTTAATATCATGTATTTTTGAAGATAAACTATGTAATAGTTTCGAGACATTTTGAATGTTTTTAAACGAGTATTCTACAATGCACTTTTGCAATGGCAACGGTTTGCAAAAATCGATCGCGACTTACATATAATAAAGTAACAATAGTGCATTGTAAAATATTCGTTTAAAAACATTAAATAAAGATTATTTTTTTTAAATCTTGTTGTACCTAGCTACTAGCTAAATCAAATTTATTTAATTATTTATGTGTTTTTGATTAAGTAAAAGGTTTTTAAATAACAAACATAAAAACATAAATTGAACATAAATTTTTTACACAGTTTCATTCAATCACGTATTTTGAAATTTTCTAAAATTAGCATATATATTCTTACTTATTTTATGAATTTTGGATTTCTTTTAAGATATACATATAGTTGCTCATTAAAATGTTCAAAGAAGTGTCACTATAAAAACGTAATCATTTATTTTTAAAGTACAAGCACTCACCTTTTCGATGTTACAACTATGTTAATCGCAATACAATACAACATTATAAATAACATTTTATTATATAATTTTTGCTTTACTAAATAACATTATCAGAATTAGGCAGTAACTTTTACTTAAAACATTACACGAATACTTTCATTTCCTTACAAAAACACCCAACATTATGTGTAATAATTATGGTACCTAGCAATTATCGATATGGTTATTTTTTATATTGTGTTTACAATAATTAAAGATAATTACTTAACAATGGAATCGGATATAAAAACATAAGGTCAAGTAACAAAATGAAGTATTATGATCTCTGGTCAAGGTTTGTTTCTTTGGTCATTTTACGAAATGTTCACATCGGTTACGGTGTCAGAATAAGTACAACTTATAATTTTATTCATTTTTTCAATATTTTATTCATTCACTTCAATTATAATTCGATTGGAGAGAGAAATTTTATTTATTATATAACATACATAGCACTCATAACATGATATTTATTGATTGTAAAATCATTAGTGTAAGGCCTAAAATACTATATAACTATGTACACTATTCCATCACGGCATATCCTATAAATGGGCTATGTTAATTACATGCAAGCCGTCCTTTCCATGCCAACAAAAATTATGAGATTCAGGATAGGTGGCAAACTCCATAGCTGAATTTAAGATGTGAAATATTGTTATTTTTTCGCACACCTGCCTTTTACGAGACAATATATGGATATAAACAGAATATACGAAAATATACGGAAAAGAGTGGGAGATCAATGGTTTGTCAGATGCTTCACGTATAATTATAAATAAAGAACGTATTTGTTTTGATTGTTTGAAGTTTCTGAAAAAAATTATCAAGCGAATTATTTCAATCCATACTTGAAAAGTGTGTAGAAAACAAATTCAGCTAAAACCCGAAATATTTATACCGTCATATATATATAAAAAAAATTATACCGTCGAATATATTAAAAGACTTATCATTACAGGTGTTGGACTGTAGCCTGATGGGAAAACCACATGGTTGTATTTCTCCTGTCAACTTACTTTATCTTTTTAATGTTTGAGGGTATACCTATTTGAGTTAAAAAAAAAAGCAGATTAATTTTTCTTATACTTACATTATATCTTTTTAGGAATATGAACATAATAAATACTAAATTCTATAAAGTCAAAACGTTCCAAATATAACAATAGAAGATACAAAATGTGGATTAATTTTATATGAAAATCTTGAATTAAAATTTATCAAATATCTACACTGGTAATATTCAAACTTGAATTCATAAAGCATCGTAACAATCCGACGAGAGATTTCATGATTGCAATCTACGCCACCATGAATGAGAGATTACATTTTTGCAATCTACGCCACCATGAATGAGTGTCAACATATCATGTTCACAATTATAAAATAACAATCATCTAGATCATGACAGAATTATTATCTTGCACGATTTATCAACATTGTAAATTAATTTAATTGTAATATTTACCCACACTTCTTAAAGTCAAATGTTTATTTAAAAACCTACGACACTGACATTCGTCATAATTTTTATTTAATTCGTTTGTTTGAATTAATCTTTTTATTCTGTTACTTCATCTATCTATCTATCTGTACCATCACAATATCTCTCATAAGTGAAATAGTCGGATTATGAACACCGATGTTACATTTCTTGCTTTTTTTAAGTTATAAACAACTATAATTTCGGTTAATCACGGTCGATTAATCATAAAATCAAAAAATATAAAATAATGGCAATTTAAACTTTAAAGTAATGAAGCATCATAAATATTTAAAACTTAAATGCAAATTGATTTCCTGTCATGTACAGCAAATAACATACACAGATATCAAATATATAAATAAACACGGCTTCATATGAAAAAAATATCATCTATCTAAAAACTATAAATTAAATTTAGTAAAATTTCCGAACCTTTTTACATTTGTTATTTGGAAGAATAAATAATATCATATTACGAGTATTTTAGGAATCCAAAAAGATTTTTTCATAATGCCATTGTTCATTAATAAGATAGATACAACTTTACTTTTCAGAAATTTGCTCAACGGATGCGAGTTTTTATTGAAGATATCTGTATTACTATAAGTTGTCTTATTTAATAAATATCTTTAGTAAACAATAAAACATAGTATAAATGTAGGAAGACGAACAAATACGAGTATATTTTTATGGAGATTTCATTTGGTGTTTCACACTACACACTGCAAGTTAACATACATACTTATTCATTGTACCACATCGTAATAAAAACAACTTAATCGTTTTTCAAACCAATTGTGGTCTATTTAGTGGAACGATTTTTTAGCTAATCACTTTAGCAAACTGCTTTTACTTTCTTTATGGTGAAATACTTAGGTGCTTGTAATTGCGATAGTATTACATTTCATGCTAAAACTATATTGGCTTGACCACAATAATATGTACATATTTTTATTACTACTGATAATGTATATTTTTCCCATAGCTCAAATGTTAAAGGAATAATTAGCGATTACTAATTTACTTTCGAAGTTTTTAAATTAATGCGTATTTAATGGATTCTAATGAAGATCTTCCAAATGTCGAACGAAAGATTACTAGAGTATGTAAGTATTATTACTTTTTTCGTACAAATTAAAAGCAATATTTATGAGTAATACATTGAATGTTTTTGATGTATAATGAATTCGTATTACAGTTTCTATTATTGTTTTAAATAATGTAATTTTTAAGGCAGCGACCTCGACGAGAGTATGAAATTTCTATGGTGAATATGTCTAGAACATCCTTAAAGGTATATTGTCTTTATGAGAGAAGAGAGGAAAAGTTTCTATTCGGATTGTTTATTTTATATCCGTTGTTTGCTTCTCTCATATTTGCTTCTCTTGGATTTTAGTCAAAATATTTCAAACGGAGGTTTCGGCGGTTTAATGGCTTGGCCGGCCAGCTCTTCAGGCTGCCCACTATGGCGCCTCCAGTATGGACAAGATTTGTAAGGATAGTGTAGAATTTCGGATAAGTGGGTCCTTCAACGTGATGTTCGGATTTCGAAAGACATTTTGAAAGATATTTTAAGCACTACACTACTGTCACCATGACAATGATATATGTTTGAAAATTTTTTTTCTATATGAAATGGTTGCGGATTTATTTTCTATTTAAGTGACTTCAAAGAAAGTTCATCAAATTATCAGTAACATCACTCTTTTGGTACAAAAATTAAACAGCCATCATAGCACAAATATATTATTAGTATGTCTTCAGTACAGAATCAATTGGATATAATTTTCATTTTGTTAAATATTATAATAAACCAAGAAACAGAGGTTAGGTTATGTTAACTAAGGTTAAATTTGATTATGTTAGGTTACTGCACATACCTACATACAAACAAAGGGAATTGGAAATTCAATACTAATACCATTATTTTCTACAAAATATTAAATTTATTACACTATAATTTTTACTTTCATGAAAGCGTAAGTATAATTACGTGTATAAAATAATATCTTAGATGTATCATTACTCTCCACAGAAGTCGATAAAGATGTATGTTAGCCCTTTGAAAACATGTACAAGTAAATAAAAAAAAACGTGAGCAAGTATTAGCAATCAACTTCATATAAATTATTTGTAATGATATTTTAATTTAACATAATAAGCACTTACACAATACGTTGTTTTTTATATGGTAAATAACAGGTAACTCTCATAAGTTCACGAGCGATTTGGACAAGAGAGTACGCTGACATTCAAATACCTAATAATTATTAATGTAATTTTCACAGAACAATGCTTTATAATACTTAAATCTTACTTCTACTGCTAACCAAAAAATTATACCTTAATGTGATTGTTATTCATTTCATTCATATCCATTCAACTTAACATTGGTCTATGACATTTGATTCTACTGGTGTTGTTATTATTATTGTTATATTATTATTATGAATTATTAATAATTTAAAGACAATAAGAGAAATAAGAAAGTGGCCACTTGTGTATGAAATCATCTTATTAAGTTTATGATATTATTATATTACAACGTGTTCTCAGACACGCAATCTTCGAATTAAATTTGAATAGCGTGTCAGTTAAATTAGTTTTACTAAACTGGCAATTATAATCGTTTAACGAAATAATCTAATTTACAACAATACAGCAACATATTGAATTCTCAATACTGACCTTTTCCTTACAAAACATTACTGCTATAGCTATTTTATTAGACCTATTAAAGTGCTTAATTCCGATAGCTGAACAACTCTTATTGAGCTTTTGCTTGAAAACAATGAATATCCAAACCTTTTGATATTCTGCAATAGGTAGCTAGTAGTTTTTTTTTTTATATATATTATTTAAATATAATTTGTTTAAGTATCTTCATATATGTATATATCTTATTTTATTTATTTATTATTTTTATTTTATTTTAGTATTTGGTTAATGGGTTAGTTGGAAGATATTGCGCTTCTGCTATAAACTCGCCCATTGCACAAAACTTATTTGTCTAGTCTAAATTGTTTATTTTTTTATGATGATTTTTTTTTGTGAAATAAAGATTTCCTCTACACTGAGAAAAATACTAACGAAATTTCACAACGAATCATTGGTACGTACTATCAGATTAGGACCAGAGATCGTACAAACGATTCATTAGTACGAATCTATAATATTAACTCTTCGCAAACAAGTTGTTGGTAAATTTACCAATGATTTGTTTGCGAAGAGTTAATATTATAGATTTATACCAATGAATCGTTTGTACGATCTCTGGTCCTAATCTGATAGTACCGTACCAATGATTCGTTTTGAGTATTTTTCTCAGTGTAGTATTAAGCTCCTTTAGATTATTTATCCAAATCCCCAATGTTAAACTAAAGGCTTCAAAGTAATGAGAAAGATTCACTACATAGCTAATCAACTTTTGATCATATGTCAAGTTTGAAGAATTTGAATGACTGACATTAAAAAAAACGTCAATTTGTCCCTACTTCAGTTCGTTTAATAGATAGTTTCATTATTTCCTACATGCTCACTGATTGAAAGGCTACTGGCTAATACCCTAAGCTCCAAAGATGAGCGTTTAAAGGCAAAACTTTAAGAAATACTTCTATATTCCTTCTTCTTATATTTTAATGCTTCTTTAAACTAGTGTACTTTTTAATTACTATCTTAGTACAGCTGTAACATATTTACTTTCAGGTTATTATAATAATAATATGTCTTACAAAAAATAATAATACATTATGATTTACCATTCTGCAACGAGTTTCTTTTCACATACATTACCTACACCTAACAGTTGATAGATAATTGATTGTATCACGCCAAATCTATGGTAATTATTATTTTCATACTTTTGAGCCCGTAGACTCTAAACCGTACTTAGCGATCGACTACTGGCGAACTTTTCGACAATGTACCTACATGTACCGTATAATTATGCGTTATTGTTGCAGTTATTGTCGAAAATTCGTTTGTAGTCGATCGCCAAGTGCGTGTTTGTCTAGGGGCTCATCTATCCGGTAGTTATACTCGCCACTAACCAATTATACAATGAACATTATTATGATGCGCAATATTGTAAGTGATTCACAAAGTTGACTGTAATATTATTATTGTGGCGATGGTATATCGTTAAAAGTTTTTTTTTTCTTTTTCAACCATGTCTTCATAACTAGATGTAGGCATGTTTCATACTCTCTCATTTATCGAAGATATACTACTACTACTACTATTATGCCATCACGGCATACGTATCCCACAAGTGGGGTAGCCAGCAGACTAGCTGCATGTATGTAATAAAAATACAAGGTATCCTCAAGATGGGTAGTAAACCTCTTCGCTGAGTTTAAGATGTAAAATGTATAAATTTTTTCGAACACCCGCCTTTTACAGGACACTCGAAAACTTACGGAGAAGAGTGGGAGACCAATTCTTTACCGGGTGCTCCACGGGGTACAACACAGCTCATACGTTTCTGTCATATAGTCAATATTGTCTACTGACTTGTACTTGGTGGAAGTCAATGTTTTATATTATGTAATTCAAAATAAAAAACTTTAGTTTAGTATTTCTTACGGATTTAACTATACACTTGCCGGCTTTCAAGAGTTCTCCTTCACTATATGCTGACGAGAGCGGAATTTCCTGAAAGCTTGCTCGCGACTTGTAAACTCCCGTGGAAGACAAAATAAAAGTATTTAATTTTTACTTGTTTTGCATTACTCATATTCATGAAATGTTGATTCGAAAAATGCCCCTATAGGTTATTTGGCACAGAATGGCGCATTTCTAATGAAATTGTTTGAAAAATATATCATAAAAAAACCAAAAATAATACTTTCATAATAATATCATAATTACTCTCATAATACAATGTCTTTTAAGCACTAAAGGTTTCTACCATTAAAAAATAGCACAAAATTATTTTTTTCTAATTAAAGACTATTCACAATAATTACTTCAAAACGTTCATAAACTGTTACAAGTGTTCAATGATGGTTATATCTTAATTTTAGCTTTAATTACAAAGCACTTATGTTACCGTATTTATAATACTTTAAGTACAGAAACGAATTTAACTCTACTTAACAAATGATGTTGTCCATTAGAATGATGTATTCCTATTAAGGTAATTGTAATAACATCTTCTTCTCTTACATACTAATAAATGGGTTATTTTTACTGCTCAGTAAGTTGTCGAAAAAGCGTATTTAACCTCAATAATAAAGATTAGTCCAAGACATTATGACACATGGGTGATCCGTTAGGTCAAGACAAATTAATCTTAGCTCAGTTTTTTATTACTTTCATTGCGTGACTTATTACTATCAAATTCTTTCTTTTCTTGCAGATGGTAGAAAATTGTTTCAACCTTATCCCAAGGCTTCTGTAAATGACTGATATTATATTATTAGTCATATTAGGGGTATTAAATTAAGTAGTGTATAAGTCCTTGGGCCTTCTTTACTCGTCTTTGTTTACTACGTGCATTTTGCGTAGCTTATTGGCCATGATAAATTTTGATAAATGTAAATGAATTTGTGTTAATAGCTTCACCTACCCAGTTCAGTAAAATTGTTAATATTAATGAGGTACCTTTGCACAAGCTTTCTTTTTCATTTTGTAAGTAGATTATAATATTTCTTTATGTTATTTTAAAAAAGTAATAACCTTACAAAGTATACAGTCGATCACAACAATAATTCTACTTTCTATCTATTTCATCATTACATTTACTTGTTTTTTTTTTTATGTTCGAGATATTTAAGTTAAATGGCATATATAAGTATTTGTCCATTCATTTTTCTTTACATGCTCTAAACACTGGTCAGAAAAAACTTCATTTGAAGCGTAAAAACATTTTTTTGTGAAAAAGAGTGTTCGGACTATCGAGAATATTAAAAATGGAATAAAGCTCATTTACATAAATCACGTATTTTTTATTATTATCATAGAGACAAGCTTTTACAAAGCACATTGGCACACAGTTTCCTTATTCATAATTTATTTAATATGCCTGAACAATATTACTAAACCATACCTAAATACACTAGCCAGTGATATGTTACAACTAGATTCGCAATGTCATACAAATATTCTCTAAAAATGTGTACCCACCCGTCGAGGTACAATACCTGAGTAATATATATTCATCTCTTTTCTTTTGTATATATTCATCTCTTTCTACCGGCCTTTGTCGTCTGTTATAATCCCCATTTTCATATTGTCTATCTCTTGTTATCTACAAACAATTTATATGTGTGTCGCTTTTTTTCAAACTAAAAATTGCGGCACCAAGGACCGCAAAGAGATTTTATTGATGGTACATGTTTGAGATTGATATTGCAAATCTAGGTATAACATATCACTGACACCAGCATGCAGTTTTCCTTATGGGATAGGCAATAATAGGCAAAACTAATCAAACATTATCCATTCTTGCGCTCACACACCCTTTTCGCACCAATCTTGATCGTGAATAGATTATAAATACATAAAACAATGACCAATGCTATAACATAAAAAATATCTATTGAAAACTTCAGTTTATTTATTCAGCACGTCATAATCAGAATACATACATACAAGATTATCATGTAAGTGGATGCGTGTACCCACGAACGTGTTTGCTTGCACATTTCAAGTGCGATGACTCAGGAATCAATCTTATATGTATGCAATATTATATGTACGAATGCAGTGCTGTACATACAAATTATTTTAACGTGTACTTACTTATTTGTATTACATTCATTAATTTTACTAGCACTAAGCCCTATTTTGTTCTGCTGCAGATCGAATTAGTAAAAAACACTTGATGTGATACATATGCAAACTTCATAAATAATACGAAAATTGGGAAAATATTTTTGACATATTTAACATAATTTGATTTTAAATACTTGCGAATAATTTAGTAAAATATCACAAAGTTTAATTTTTATAATGGAAATGGAATATTCTTAATCAGATAAAAGAATTTAACATTACTTACTTACTTACTTACTTATGCACCTAATCCTGTCCACTGCTGAACATAAGCCTCCCCCATATGTCTCCAGGCATCTCTGTCCTGGGCTTTCTGCAACCAGTCACCAGCGATTCTTCTAATGTCGTCTGATTAACGTGTTGGGTCTTTTATCTTCACGAGGTTTCCACTCCACTACCCTTTTTGTCCATCTTTGATCTTTAAGTCTAGCAAAATGCCCTGCCCATGACCACTTCAATATTGCTACTCTTTCGGCAACATCCGTAACTTAACATTACACTTTAAGATTATTCATAACATACGAGTATTTTCAATTATTTAATTAAAAGCTAGCTAGTTATTATGATTTAAGTATTCAAAAAAACAACGAAGACATGGATATTCGCAACGTTATAATCTAGATTCTGAGCCACTACAGAGATCATTATTAAAAATTCTAACCTATAATAATTGAATATAGAAAAACATAAACACAATTACTTGAAAAATACGTAAATATAATTGAATTATTTCTATAAATATGTAAACATAATTTGGTTTCATCAAAACCAGAGAAATGACAAATGATGTTATTTTATTCTATCTTGTTTTTTTATATCTTGTCAAAATCCATCTTTCTAAAATATCAATTCAAACAAAATAATGAAATGGGACAAATATAAAAATTCAAAATAATAATAATCTAACTACTAAAGGAAGTGGCTGAGTACTTATTTTAAAATTAAAATAATCTAACAAAGTAACAACTGAGGTAAGTACCTAGGCACTTTCTTACATATACAAAGACGGACTCAAATATTTATACATTGATAATGTGTACTGCTGTATTATTCGTATTTATCGAAGAATTACAATAACAGTACACGTGAATAAAATGCAGTTATTTTCACCAGTCGATGTATAAAATGTAAGCAGATGAAATATTTCTGTTACACCAATAAGAATACATAATATGCGTGAATATAATACTCTATGTACTGCTTATATTATGTATATAATTATTATACATGATACATTATTATTATGTATTGAATCAATGTTAAGTATAATATTATTAATTTCTTGTTTTCATATAATAAAAATACTGTTTGTTCTTGCGTTAAGCAGTATTATTCACGATAGCTGTGAATGATTATATATGATTTGAATAACTAAGTATTTTATAGATACTGAGAATTGATTTTTGCATTCAATGAGAATTTTTCGTATGCGTTTTAACATAATGTAAACAAAAAATCATTACTTTGGACGCATTGGGTTTAAAATTCCACGAGTTATTTTGCTTAATTTTTGTTTCGTTGTTAGATTGAGTTTAAATATCGGTTTATCGACCGGGAAAAAAATAAACAAAAAAAGCTGTCATTGAGGTAAATACGAAAAAAAATCGAAGCACCGGTAACTTGATTAAAAGGCACACCTTGTGAAAAGGATTGGTTGCGGGTTTCAGTCCCGTCCGGAGAACTACCAAATAAGGTGACATTGTCTATTCAAAGCCACAAAGCCTTTCTGTGTGGCTAATCCGTTGCTGTAGAACAAAATTTCCTATGATTTACGGACTCTGGAGAGTGTGGAGGTGTTCAAGGCGAGGTTAAAAATCCTATTGTTTAGGAGGTGTTATGTTTCTCGAATGGGCCCTTGCTTTTTTCTACAAAACGGCGCATCTTATAAAATTTGACTAGTTATTATTATTAAATTACATAAAATGTAACTTCATGTAAAAGTCAATTGTAAAATAGCTTTACTGATTTTTTATATATATATATAAGTGTGAAGGTTTTACTCCATTTCACTGCGTACAGTCGGGCAGAGACTTGGCTCATGCCTTTGCATACGGAACGAGGCTCGGCTCGTCACCGGTGCCCCATTCCGGTGACGGGCCGAGCCTCGTTCCGTATGCAAAGGCATGAGCCAAGTCTCTGCCCGACTGTACGCAGTGAAAT